>RXPK01003315.1:0-49203 GCA_004143645.1 Protaetia brevitarsis
GGAAACATACGTTTTGTTAGAGTCCGTTTGTTTGGTTACTAGAAATTTATTTTTCTATCTAGTATGCCGTGAATAATTTAGAAATATTCTTAACCAATTAACATAACACCAAGAAATTGCAAATATCCAATTTCGTTGTTTTATACGGCTACTGGGACGTAAGAAAGCACACTTTGACTATTTTTACATATAAAAGTGACCTTTTCAATGGGACCTTCCACATTAATCTAAAAGAAATTTTTTGACGGTAGCTAAAGAGATAGGTAACTTTGCGCGTTGATAAGAACTGAAGGTAATCAGGGAAGGTTCACCTACGATGAATCCACAACGCTTCTCTTATGTGGGTTTGCGTTTCTATTCATGTATGACTATTAGAAGTAAAATCTGCCTGATGGAGATTGGTTAAATCGAAGTCGTTGCAGAAAATTGTAGTAAAATATATGAATTAGGAAGTACTGCATATTTATACGTCTTATCAATAATAAATGTTTTGTCCCAGCTTAAACTTCTAATGCTAACCTACACAAATTCAGTAAGTTTTGTCATGTACTTTATTGAGCAATTCAAATTCACATTTAGGTAGAATATTTCTAACATGTTATACTGATTGAATAAGAGAACGAGTTTTTCACTTATAATCTTTTATTCTGTAATTTTGTCAAAGTCATGTACGGAAATGTGCTACGCTTTCATATTTAAAATAATAGTGCAGAAGCCGGAATATAATATAGAGGCAGAATCCGAAAACGAAATATCCGTTAGCTCCAGCGGAAATTTGACGGTATCAATTTCAAATGGGCAACCAAAATAATAAACTACACAACCAAATCTATCTGACCATTTTCCCTTGGTGGGGTTACAAAGTAATTGCGTGTAGTGTACAAAGGAACTTTAGTGGTCGCAAATTACAGATGAAAAGGGCGTCTGTTAAAATAAAGAAAGAATAGAAGAGGGAAAGATGTCTTCACTATTAACTTTTTAGAACTGAAGGAACTTAAATCAAAACAACGTAACAAAACTAACTACTGGGGGGGTTGGGGACAAACAATATATATATTCTGTCTAAACAGCACCAACTAGGATAAAGTTATATAAGGAAATCTGGCCGAATATACCTTTGCCGCCAGAACTTATATTAACGTGATGGAGTACATGGCTAGAAGCCGCACTTTTTATGCCCAACACATTCGTATTTTTAAACCTTTTGTATTAAAGTTAACGGGATGCGGAATGTTACAGCAGTCCAAGCATTAATTGTAAAAAAAAATTAGTCCAGCAATCAGAAGCGTATTTTATCAAGCATAACAAAAACGATCAAGTTCCTAGAAAACAAAAATTTAAAATTAACTGAATCCCTTCAACACTTCGAAGCATTGTTTAGTAATTTAAGAAGCATAGAGAGGGATCAATTGGCGAAAAGACACAGGACAAAATCCATGCTAAAACCGCATGGAAAGAAATTCAGATTATGTGTTATTATTCCAACAACACCTTTTACTACCCAAAATAAAAGTTCATGTTCAAAATAGAAATGAAATAAAAAATCTGATATCCCTAACACGCTCACTATCTCTACAATGCCATTTTATTTTTAATCCAGCTTTAACCATTTCGGATGCCTACATAAGTGTTATTGAATGTGATACAGAATGCGGGAGATTACCGAACAGCGTATGTACGACGTGTATAGTATAAATCCACATACTGTTATATGTCGTTTATAATGTTGCCTGGTTATTTCTGATTCATCTTGCTCCTTGTTATCTAACATGAATATTTTATAAACGCATCGCCCGTACGTTGCATTTGGTGCGTTTTAAATTACACTGGTTGTTCGAGCAAATATAATATATCTTTTTTATTTATACACTCTGCATACTTTCATGTATCATGCACTTACTCGAAGTGCATGCTACATGACACACCAAAAATTTTAAAATGTAGCTTTTGCTCGATGTTCACGAACAATTTAAAGCATACCCAATAATTGTTTGCGAACTAAGCAATGAATATGATCTATTCGAATACATTTACATATGAAACCAGAATACATTTGAGATAGATATGTATATTAAATATAAAGAAAAATTTATTTTTCAATTATTTTGTCAAAGTTTTGCACTGTCGTTTCATAGAATGTGAAAATAATCTAGAATGCGCACCTAAAACAACGATAAGGTGAACTATAAATTAGAGTATCTTAAACAATCATTAACGTTAACGTACTCTTCGCATATTTTCGCATTGCAACATTGTGCCTACTAATGTAGGAAGGCGCATTTATTAATAGACCATGACCTCTGCTTATCGCGGACACTGCACTGTTTGTCAACGTTTACTGTCAGTAAACAGATTTAATACCCTCCATACTTCAACGCGAAATATGTTTCGTAATTAATGATTGCTAATCTTATCCGTAGACTTAATACCTGCTGAGCTATACAGAATTATTTTAGAAAACTTAAATATGTGTATGTGTAATGTATCATCACATGCATACATTATGATAACATTGTATTTTTTGTTATTTGGTCTACAGATAAAGATTTTGTTTTTATTTTCCTTTTCGCAAAACATCTCCACGTAACGAAATAATGATGCAATGTTATACTAAATTTCGAAAAACTAAAAACAGTGACGATTGATGTTGATACATTAAGACGTTGATGAGGTATTGGTTTCCAGAATTTTAATACTTGAGAGCATTAAATATAGCGCACTACGATGACACTACTACTTTCTGTATTAGCTTTTTAGTAATTGTTGATACAACGACCTTCAAATAAAAAATTGATTTCATTTCATACTCGATAATTTATTATTGTTTAAGGTTGTTTGTACGCATTACCATTAAATTTTTGTCTTCCTAAGAAAATATGGTTCTCTTTGTAGTCCAAGAGCTGGCGTCAAAAAAGTGCAAGAGTTTTCGGAAGGTTGATATTTTCAAATCGAGTTGTACTTTAGGATGGAGAGCCACCGTAGAGTCAGCGCTCCAGCTGTCGGTACACTTGGCATTGGGACGCTTCTGTAAACTGTTTTCAACAAGCTCAAAATTGGTAAATGATTAGTAAATATAATATAGGACACGAATCTAACAGTCAGGCAGTAAAATAGAGGGACGCGTGACGTCAACGCTGCAGTATACATGTCGAAAAAATTACATCAGTCCAACTAATTTCCCAAAGCTGAAATTTTGCAAAACATTAATTTGAATTATAAAGTTCGAGAAACAAACAGTCAGACTCTTTTTTTTAATAGGATCCCATCAGGCAGCAGTCCATAGAAGTGAGGAAAACAAGTGCCTGCGTATTGTGGCAATTAGAAGTTAATGAGTGTTTATTTAATAGAAATCATTTATTTTACAGCTAAATCGAATTAACCCTAGGATGCACGCCTATAAATTTTTACACTTTCACAAGGCGCGGTCCTGTGAGGCCCAGAAGATGTAATTGCAAAAAATAAATGTTTAATGTCTTTTTATTGTTACTTAATTTATTACCTGACCAAATATACAGTTTTTATTGACAACCAACCTAAAATAATATTTCTAAACGATTACCTATATTCTTTAAAAGTGTTTCTAATTGTTACATGCAGTACAAACTCTAACAGAATGTTCATTACAAATATTATTTTTGCATTTTGCACACACTAATTTTGCGACTAATATTTGAAGGGCACATAAAGCGCCTTCTACGCTGTGGAATATCGTCTTGATTTTGATTACTTTGTGAGATTGTAATAAAGTTTTTCATGCGCTCTTTCACACTTCGTTTTGGATTTTAGGATCGTCTTATCATATTAGGAATAACTAATCAATCTACACTGCGTAGGCTTTCACGGCCGGTGTAACTATAACTAACAGCTTCAGTAATAAAGTAAGCTTCAACATAACAGTTCAGTTATCCTGAAGAAGCTGTCAGTATGAACAACGAAACGTCGAGCGAAAGTTTTGACACACGGCGAAACCCGCAAGAAGCTGTTAGTTATAACTAATCAATCTTTTGCCAACACTGAGAAAAATTCGTCTTTTATGAGTTTACATCCTTTTGGTAATTTGGGTGTTGCTTAGTAAATGCTATGAAGGCATTCAAAGCTGCGATGTCTATCTTATTATAAAAAATCACCATCGGCCAACGCTTTGTTTGACGCTTGCAACTATAAGTTCGTACTTGTTGATCCATAACCGTCTACTCTACCTTTACTTTTATTGTAGTAGTGTATAATTTCAGGCTTACTTTTTTGATTTTTTCGTACATCAGCGGTATTATGCATGCTATTAAGTCAAATGACACTTTTCTTCTTTTTAGGTACATAACTAACCATTGTAATATTTTTATAAAAACCAAATAATGGAGAAAAAACGGGTCTATTCTTATCTTCTTTCATTTCGTTAGGTACATCACGTTTATTTTTCCTGATTGTCCTACAAGAGGATTTGCTTGTCTAATAAATATTTGGTAAGTTCTAAGCTTGTGAAGAAGTTGTCTACTGTAAGATTGAAGCCAGTATTGTGAATGGTGCTAACCAATGTTTTTACAGTGTCAAATCCAAGATTTCTTTGTATACCTGCTCCAGGCTGACATCGCACGTATATAATTCCATCTATGGCAAATCCGGACACGGATTCATACATCCAAAATATTTTCAAACCGTATTTGGCCGGTTTGCTAGGCATATACTGAGTGAATGGACTTCTACCCCTATATGGAACGAGTTACTCATCAATTGTCACGTTTTTATCAGGAATAATACATGTTCGGCACTACTGAATAAACAAGTTCCATACAGAAGAAATTGCTGCCAATTTATCTGTTTCCAAACGAGCTTGTCTTGTTCGTTTGTCATCAAAACGTAAATATCTTCTAATACTCTCAAACCGTCTCAATGCCATTGTCGTGGAATAAATGGGATTTGAGCATTGGTCAGAAAACAAATCCCGGAATGAAACGTCTAAACTTTTTTCAACCCCTGCTTATATTACCAATCCCAAAAGTGCAAGCATTTCACACTTATCGATGTCTTGCTTTTGTTGACTTCTTTTCGAACTTTCAACACGCTTATCTTCCAAATTTGTGCATATAATAATTTCTTCCAAAATAGTGTCAGTAACAAAATAAGTGAAAGTATTTAATGGTGTGGCACATAAATTCTTTTTTATTAGACCAGGTGCTGAGCGGGTAATGTTGCAACGTAGAGTTTTTCCCGGAGGTGATTCGCTTTTTTTGTCAAACAACACCACTCCGAGCAACAAAACATTCATTGTGTACTTGTCCACAAATTTGTTCACTAGATTCATTTTCTTCACTATCTGAGTTGGAGGATTTGATTCCAGTCCAAAATCTGAATCTTCATCTGAAGGTTTTATTATACCTGTTTCTTCATTATCAGAAATTTCACTTTCTCCAGACAACTCAGCATCACATTCATCTGTCCAACGTAAAAGAGTTTCTTCGAAATCTTTATCACCGTAACGGATTCGTTTTGAAGTGGAAGCCATTGTAACAGCTAACGTTCACTTTACACCAAACAATATTAGAATGAATAGACTTGGGCTTAGCATGCTTTTTATACGAGTTTATTTTATGCAAGTTACAACTTGCATTCACTTCGTATCTACGAACTCAGACACGCTTGCGAGCGCAAACTTGTTTGCTTGCTAGTACAAACGTGATTATCTTGCACAATGTATAACCATTTTTGTGTTCTGCTTTATGTTATATTATAAATAGTAAAAATAACCTCAAAATATAATACAAATAAACATAAATTCTATTACAACAAATATAAGTATTTTAGCAAATCTGTGTTACTGTTTGAGCTGTTATTTACATATGGCCTATCAAGCCCATGGCGTGTAAATACAGGATATTGGTAAATAAAATTGTTTAAATAGTTTAGAATCATTATCAGGCTATATTATTTAGCAAAAATGTTGTAAGGAGCGTATTATGTGGCATATCTAAGAGGCAATTAAAAAAAAATGGTAATCATAAACAACAAAGGATGCAATAAGTCGCTGGGCCTCGGAGGCTCGTACTGTACATCCTAGGGTTAAGCGTGTTGTGTAATGAGCATGGCGTATTGCCCATCATGTAATCAAATGGAGTGTCTGCCTTCCTTAGTTAAAACGTTTTAACTACATTTTTATCATTTTCGGTCTATCTGCATATACCGGTTGTTCTATTCATATTTGTCTATTCTACCAAGTTAGAACGTCGTAACTTTGTGCCCCAAGTTCTAACTTGGCAGAATAGACAAATATTGGAAAGAACAACTGGTATATACAAGATAGATCGAAAATGATAATAATGTAGTTAGAACGTTTTAACTGGACAGCAGTTGTTTCCTCTCCGGCATACATCTTTATTTGATTACATGATGTGCAATGACGGATGCTTATTGCGCAGAGTGTATAATAGAAAGTACAGATGGTAGCGAAGATATTCCGGCAACAGCGATGACAGCAATTTGGTACGCTAACGGCCGTTTGCAGCGTCTGTGATTAACTTTTTAATTAACTAATCAAAGATTAAATTTAATTACGAATTAAATATGAATAGGATTGCACCGAACAAATTTAATCAATGTTAAAAAGTTTGCGACAGAAATATACACTGTTGAAAATTTTAACACTTTTTTGACTAATTTAATAGTCAGGAGAGGTCCACACTGTTTTCGTGTTATTTTGTCGAGAACTATAGAAGTTTAAATTTGACGAACAAAGATAGTCAAGTATTGTCTATTGCTAAGGGGTTATTTTGTCCAACTGACACGTGGAATTATAAAATACTTCTAGTCACATTTTATTTGATCTAGACTAGACAAATTTACTAGCTGTTTAACTAAATGAATGCGATCTATTGGGTGTTTTAACACCATTTTCTAAACACAACGCCTTTTTAATATGCAACTCCTATTTCTTAGTGCTATAATATTCTCTCGACGTTTTCTCAATTATAAATATGCAAAACCACTCATTCACAAGTTCTGGTTTCAACTAAACCCAATTTTAAACTGATTTTTTGAGAACCATTATAAAATTAAGTGAATGTTTATGCTATTTGATTCAAATCTGAACTAATTACGTAAATACAGTCGCGAGCAAATGTTATAGGCACCTTTGACAAAACTAATGGGTTTCATGTTTCTTGCATTTTTTTTGTGACAGTTATTTCAACGTTTATATAATCGTCTTTATGATTACAATAGTCTTTATAGATACCTTTTGTAAATATATTATTTTTTTTTATATATTTTCAAGTCTTCGAGAAGTCACTTTCCCCCTCCCATCTAAAAAGTATTATAGCTGTACTAAAAACACTCTAATATGCAACAAATTAATAAGATCCCTTAAAATACTAAAATATTTATAATGTATTACCTACAAGTTTTTATTTTCTCATTTCTTACTGTGATATTCGCCCAAAATTTAGGGTGCCTATAACATTTGCTCGCGACTGTAGTTGTTCCCAATACATCTTTAAGATGTTGAAATTTTTTATGCCCACTGGAATTAACGTTTAATAACACGAGGTTACACTTTGCAGGTCAGTCACATTTGGTGGTTTGTTTGGATATGTTAATACGCAGAAACAAACTCGAAAACAGATACACGTGCAATGCAGGTGGTGCGTATAATGCAATACCGTATTAGATTAGGTGGGGTTTCTATATTTCTATCCGAGGGAAAAATTCTGATTGGTTGATGCTTCTGAATGTCTAGAGAAAATAATAAATCCTCATATCTGAACAAAGAATTCACACCAAATTCTAGTAATTTTTGTTCTACTAAACACATGTAGTCAATTCGTCTGGCAAAGTTTGTAAAAATCAACACTAAAATATTTGACTAGCGCAAAATTAACGCCAACACCGTAATATTTTCAACAGTGTAGGTTGGTAGTGCGTTAAGTTTAGTTTTTAGTCAAAAATCGTATTTCTATTGGGAACACTATTCCATCATAATGAAAAATGCGCCGTTATGCGAATGCGCGATTTTAAGCGGCATTTGAAAGTTATTGGAATTTAAAGCTGAAGCAAATTGCTACAGAATTAGATATTGAAATAAAAAAGTTGAGTAGTAGTTTTAAAATGGAAATTAATATGTGAATGCAGATTTTTTTTTTTTCATTATGCAATTCTTTTATTTGTTTTTCTGCAAATGCTCAAATTTTTTATACTTTATTTGACCTCTGCTATTACTTGTTAGAATTATTTTATTATTACCATCATTTCCTTATATATTTTGTTCCTTTTATTTAATAAGTAAATGGTTAGTTACATAGACAATATTTCTTTTAAAAAAATCAAAGTGATAACGCACTTAGAGTAAATAAAATATATTTCGTTCATATAAAAGCCAAAGAAAACAAATACACAAAAAAAATGTTCAAAAGTCAATTTCTATATAGCAATGAATTACAAATTGTTGAAATAATCATTAATTAGTAATGCCTGTGTCGCAGCAGGTACATCATCAACAGCGTCATAATCAATCTCCTGAAGTTGTCCATTTAAAATTTCTTGATTTAATTTTTCTTCATTGATTTCCTCTTTGCCCATATTTATGGCTATATTGTACAATTGTAAAACCATGTCTTGCAATGGAAGACGCGATAGATAGAGAATTGAAACATTGATGTTTACTTCATCATTGACATTTCGTTCACTAGAGTGATGATGGTGGGATTTTGTTATGGGTTTAGAAAAATATTAAGAATAGCCCGGGTGCTCTAAAGATTGTAATGTAGGGATGTATGAGCGTATGACTCCAGAATCACGATAGTGTGTATTTTTCGACGGAGACCATGTCTTTCACACGTTTTTCTTAAAAAAGGTGCGATTTTCAGGTTATGTCACCCCACAGAACACGTCGAAATCTTCAAAACAGAATGCATTTATCAACCAATAACCGTTGTAACCGAGTATAATAAAAGATAAAAATAGTTTCAACTAACTTTTTCTTGAAATAAAGGTTGTCAAAAAATTAATTAATGTAAATTTAGGCTGTTGGGTGTTGTTAATAATTAATTCGATTAGGGTTTTATTGTTTCTTGTGTATTACTGAATATTATAATTTTCTTTTCTTCTCCATCACGGGACATGTTACATGTCTCCTTTTTTTATTTCTACTATAACCATTTGACAAAATACTTAAATATGTATTGTCATGGTGTTTCCACACCGCCCAGGATTTAGAAACTAAAATTATGTTAAGGTTTCTGTATATATTTGCATATTTTTAAAAAATAATTTACTGGTGTTCCATCTATCCTTACTACTTTGTATTACTCATTAGCTTTTTTTACCGACTTTAACGGTTTTCGCTATTTCCGACAGTTGTATCTAACAAATTAACGCGCATTGCGTAGAACTTTTCGCGCGTAATGCGGGACAGCGTCATATAATTGTTTTACCGAACAACGCGTGTACTAAAAAACATGTTTAAGCTAAAGAAAATGTTAGTTGCATAGTTAAATGCTACGAATAGTGTTAAGTTGTTAGTCTGGTTCAAGTAAATCATTTAAAAACGTACAACGACCTTAATGTTCACATTTTTTCGTATCTAGTAAGTGAACTCACCCTATGGAGATACTTTGTTGATTGTTTTGTTTTGATGATTATTATGTGAGTTTATCAATTAAGAGATGTAATAATATAAAGAATTCTGAATAAAATATTGAATATCCGGGCAACGTTTTGTAATTAGTAGTAACCATATGACATTTTTTGGCGCATGCAACGTGTGGGGCAAACTTACTAGCTAAATGGAAATGAATCAGACGAATATGAGAATTTTTTCGCAATGTGTATGCAGGATAAACGGGAAGAGAGAGAAGATATAGCTCAGTTAATAGCGGAGGTGAGAAAAATGAGAGAAGAGTTTAAATCCAGTTTTAAACCTAAGGGAATCATATCCGATAGATTAAAAACCAAAGATAAAATTGCAAAGGAAGAGAACGAAACATTGGAGGAAGAACATTGAAAGAAAGCATAGATTTATGCTTTTTACAGCGAAAAATAAGGAAGCTCTTAAGGAAAATGTTGAAGAGAAAAAAAAAGAATTTTTGGTGATGATTGTGTGAGAGCATTAATTTTATTTTACAATTATTTAATCGGAGCACATAAGATGTTCAAAGAAATTGTGATTGATAACGTCATTAAATAAAAAATAAAATTCAATTTTAACTCTGATTAAGTAGTCAAAAATCAGGAATATATATAATATTTATAGTTATATAAATAATGGTACATGAAATACCTAGCAAAACTCCCTAAATACCTAATTATAGATATACAAACCTACTTATATTAGAATACGGAAATGAAGCACAGGATTTTTTTTTTATATTTTACAGCGTGACGTTTAAAGTAGCTAATATATTTAGATGCTCTAGATTTTTAATGATACATTTCACGTGGAACGTGTTGTTATATAAATAACAACTAACTATATATGTACATACATGTTTTAGTGTAATGTCGTGTTATATGTTTTATTGGTTAGTTATAAAACACTATAATCTAAAGTAAATCTCTGAATTAAAAATATCTATGTAAAGTACATAATACATTAATAGCAAAACTTAAACGTATAGGTAATATCTTTTAAAAGTAGGTTAACAACGGACAAGTCTGCTCTTAAACCGTTTAATATTTTAGAGAATAAACATTAGATTTAAAAGATAAAAAGTGATAAAAAATCAATTTCTAAAATGTTTTTCAGTATAGAACGACTGACAGTCTTGTTAACAGAATTTTTCCTCTTATGATAATCGTTACACAACACTAAACAAATTATATTTTCAGCTAATAAGATAAAGCTTGTTTACTCTTTGTAGTAATTAATCGTTTTTTTTTTTATAAATCAAAAATGTCTTGGGAAGCAGCACCAATTATATTATGTACTTTATTTAACCAAAAACGTTTCGATGTATCAATTGGTATATAATAGCTGTGACAAGCATTTAAAATTGTAAAAAACATTTACTAACAAACAAACAAAACAAATTAACAATAAAACGACAAAAAATCAACTACAATTTATTTTATATGTTAAAAGTAGGTGATATGAGTAATGCACATCAAAAGTACGATGTTTATAGTATGTATAATATTGTACAGGTCTCCCCCCGAACTAACACACTAGAATTCTTCGGACTTGATTGACTGTGATCCATTTAAGGAAATTTTTTTAAGAACATGGCTCTTGCAGTATATAAAGGGTTGAAAGCTTTCAGATTTAGCAATTTTTTCTATCATTTGCGCTTAGTTTGTAGCAGTGAGTTCCTATCCCCAACTACAACTGTTGTTGAGAAAATTGCAAATTTCTTGAAATGAATTGAATTTGTCAAATAAAATCAAATATTTCTCAAGGTATTAGACACTTAGGTACACCAGTGACCCAATTCTAATTTATTTCTAATATTTCGCATCTAATCTGATGCTTCATCAGGGCTTAAAATTTGAACAAACGTGTGAAAAATCTCCACCTTAAGAATCTTGAATACAATGTCGACCAATAAAAAATATTTCAGACGAGTGTAGAACTTTTCATTCTAATATCTGATATAAAAATCGTAGTTTTGAATGCATCCTCGCCATATCTCTTTCATTATTTAATGTCAAAGAAGAAAGGAGTGAATTAAAAAATGGATATGAAATCATCAGACATCAATTAGATTAAAAATATAAGCATATTTGGGTAAAGCTGCAGGGAAAATAAAACATGCATTTCTGTCAATAACGACATTACTACAAATTTCTCTGCATTTAATCAATTAATTGGCGCAACACCCACCTCACGAAAAATAGAAGTAGTAATAATCCTTATTACAATATTGTTTAATATCTTGCATACGGGCTGTCGCAACTTAGTTAATGTGTTCAGTAATACTGAAAAAAGTGTTTCATTCATAACCGAGATATGCTTTACTGATTTCAGTATAGCTGAATACTTTAAATATTTTCATGCGATCCATTTTGATACTTTCATTATTATTTGCATACGTATAAAATGAATAAAAGTAATAAACCCATTGATATTGCTATTTATTGTATAATTAACATGTCTTTGATTTAGTTCCTAGTCGTAGTTAAACTGTAAAATGGTCCGTTTTCACATTTACAACGCAAATCATTAATTTTTAACGTTTCCCTAATTGATTTGTACATTGTCTCATTTCTATATTTTATTTTATTATTAATGCTTTTAAAGTATAACAACAAATAAATACAAATACATGATGTAGCTTTAAATTCTATATTTTAACGTACGTAAGTATATAAAAATTTTAAAACTCTAAATTAGTTCATACCATAATTTGTTATTTCAAACAGTACGTCCAGATGATGGCCTAGAGCTGAAACTAGTCGATAATAATTATATTAATTATCCGTACTACCACCAATCCAAAACTTACAATAACTCTAAAAGTGTTCCAAGTACATTTATTTACTATTAATCAATGATGATGATCAAAGTTAAACCTACAACTTAAATAATAATAGCGAAATATACAGTATATAGGTAACTGTGATGATTCATTCATTGCAATTACAGATTTATGAAATCTAGCTCATTGCGAATAAGGAGTGTAGATATAGTCGCTTACTCGGTTTTGTGTAATCATACAAAAAGTAACAAGACTATTAATTACTTAATCTTGCTAAAAAAAATCTGTTTTGATTTTGCTACGTATACCTACCTACTTCAAATTGTTTGTATGAATAAATAGGAACCCGAACAGCTATACAAGTGTTTACACTAAATTATCAATAAACAAACCACTCTCCTGCTGTGCCGACCGTACTTTTACGTAATACAAATGAGACGTAAATAAAAATGACCTTGGGTTATTATTATATATTATAGATTGGTGGCTAGCCTATTGAAGAAATATGAAGGATAGAATTTATATGAAATACATTTTTATAATCATAAGAGATCTTTCCTTGACATTAAATAAATCATTGTAAGTATTAAAATTGTTATCAAGTAGGTATTACTAACGCATACATAAAACGTAACATTTCAGCTAAACATAAAACAATATGGCGTAAGCATTAATAGAAGCATGTATTATCATTATCAATAATGGATTTCTAATCTTTCTTCCCACCTTTTTTTACCTATAAAATCGGCATACGTACGTGACTAACTGTTCTAGATAATCCAGATAATGAAAGTTTTTTTGCTTCTTTCCCTTTAACGCGCCTTCTATCTAGAAAACTTCCAAAACAGACAAACAAACATTCGTATAACCTCCATTCAACGGAGTAGGGAGAAAGAGTAGGCCCAGGCGCGCATGTGCCAGTTAACCTATATAAACAAATGCTTGTTCTCGGTTGACAACAAATCAGTTCTATCAGTCAGTGAAAGCATTATTAGTGTTTGTTCGGTGCGAATAAATTGAAAGTACAAAAACCATGTCCGAGAGCCATTTCGACGAATACGAGCACTACAATTTCGAATACGACAAACATCTCTATTCCGGCCACAGCGGAAAGCAACGATCGAAGAAGGAGGTAGTCGAGCACACGAACCATTTCGACCCCAGTGGCCATTCCCGCAAGATAGTAACGAAATTAATGAACACCGAGATGAATAGGAAACTCGAAGTGAAAACGAAGAACTAAAGGAGATCCCGTCATCGCAGGTGCTTCCCGATAAAGCTATTGTGATCAATTTTATAGACGATTTTCGCTAGGGTAGAGGTTATTTCTGTGATTTTTTAAAATAATACTGATATAGCAATAATAATTATTGTATGTGTACTTGTACTAATTACGAAAGCTACGAATAACATGAACGTTTCTCATAATAACAACACCTCGTCTACCTTGCACATCGCAAACACTTCAAGGTAGCGTCAATGAAACTCGTAGATAATAAGTACATAATAATTTGCTTTATTCTCTTTGTATTTCTTGCAAAGAAACGGGAGAACGATGTCGTTCGTTAATTCCCGATAATTATTTGATTTATTCAAATCTGTAGTTAGATTATTTATATAATATCGTAAGTATAACGTCGACAATGACTTTTACGAATAAACAATTACTACAATCCTTGTAGTTTATTTATTTATTTCCAAGAGCTAATAAACAAAAGTAATTTTCTTAATACCAACTATATCGAATTATGGTTTATTTTATCATGTAGGTATTCCAGTTGTTCTGTTAATTAGTCAAATTATCTCCTCCATAGAAACAAAAAAAGGCTACCTATAGCAAAAGATTCAAATAGTGAAAGAATTTTACATAGGAAAAATATAATGCAAGTATTTGTTGCACCTTATTAAAAAAAATGAGAAGTTTTGTTAAGGTAAAGAAATAAATAAGTAAATAAAAATCGCAATATTTACAAAACAACTATGTATATTTGAGAAGTTTAGCTACAGTATTTTCTGAATTTACAATGTATCTGATGACTTCATTTACCTTCAACGACAGAATAATTTTCTTGCATTAGGTGTGACTTATTTCTTTCATTTCTATCACTTGCGTAAAGTTTACTTTTTGGTTATTATCGCTGCTGCTTGCATTTATATTTACTTTTACTTATGAGAGTTTAAGTAAATAAATATTTATACATCGACATGTATTAGTTTGTGTTGTGAATTATATTTCGATTAGGTGTCAAGGAACTCTATAAAATACGTAGTAACAATACAAAATTAAAAGCGTTTTTCTTTTATAAAACTATATTTTGAATCATAATATTTTTTATTTGTGCGTAGTTAGATACCTACTCACAATCTTATTTTTCTTAAATAAAATAAAAACATTTCTTTGCTATAAAATTAAATAAATATGCAAACTATGCTACAAAGACAAAAGGAGTCTTTTACACAAAACATTTCAAGATTATATTGGATTTTAGACTTTAACATTTTCTCAATTTTTACGAGATAATTGAAATTTAAAATCAATGAATTAAGTAACATATTTAGGACGTGACTACAACCCTTAAATTAGCAGACACAAACTATGAAAAATTGTCTAAAACTTAAGAATCCTGAAAATATATTTTATGCACAATTTAGATTAATTATTGAAATCGGGATACTTTAGGCGAACATCTGTTGCCTCTAAAAGTATCTTTTTTAGGAAAAGGAGCTCCCTTTTACCTTTATTTTGTGTATTCCTAGATGTTTTGCAATAAATCCTTATTATTTGTTTCGAAATGTGTTTCCTATAAAGTTCGAACTTTGGATTACAGAGCTTAATAGACAAAAATTATATTTTATCGTTATATTCCTGTATAATATATACTATGTACATATGTAATATAATTTAAAACTAAGCGTATTTATAACAACGCCTGTACACAAATGAAATGCAAATATGCTTAAGTATAAAAATTCCATCCTAGGCAAAACTTGTTTGTGGTGAATATATGTATGTATTTGTATATTACATATAACAGATACAGGCTGATTCTCTGGCAGAAAGTTCATCTAAACTTATAAACAATGACAAAACAAGTTGCAAACTGTTGTACAAACATGATTGGTCTATAACGTAAAATTATCGCCATTTGTACAGAGTGCGTCGTAATCTCAATACTTAGGTTTTTTTTTTTAGATACAATATCCACAATGCTAATGCACTTTTAAAAACGCCAGTAAATTTTTAAAAAAATATAATAGTAATAATAATATAGGGTTTTTCAAAAGTAAATCTTTAATACTATAAACCGAAGTTCTGAGCATCTCTGCTGGTATAGCTGCTATGTTTTGTGTGATAAACTCCTTCAATTCATCGATGGTATTAGTTTTGTTAGGTGTCCCCATAACCAAAAATGGATTGGATTAATATCTGGTAATCTGGGGGGCCAAGTTTTAGGAAATTGTCTGCTGATAACACCGTCGCCAAAAGTGTTCTTTAAAAACTGTTTTACTGGATTGAAGATATGCGGAGGTGCACCATCTTGCATAAACATGATGTTTTCAATGTCGTGTTCTTGCAACTACGGTATTGCATACTCACGAAGCATTTTTAAATAACGCTGGCTAGTTACCGTAGCTGGGATTGTTGCCAGTTGTCTTACTTAATTCCAAAAGTCTAGCTATTTTGTTGACAGTAGATGTTACAATTTCGTTTTCATATGCTGATAAGTCTTGTGTTTCTTGTAAAACTTCCGCAACTACAATATCAGTAATGACAGAAGGTCTTCCTGATTTCTTTCTAACAATCACAGAACCAGTTGCCTCATATTTTGTTGAGTTTGAAAAGCACTCAAAGAACATGGGCCAGCTCTTGAACCATTTAATGTACGAAATCGTCTTAAGCCTGCCATAAAACTCCGTCCGCATTCATAATAGCATTGCGCGAGTCCAGTGCGAGTTTGCAGAACCAAAACCATCCCTTTCAATAAATAAATCCTCTTCCAATAACCCAATCTATTGGGTAACCTTGTACAAACCTTGATAAAAGCTTGCGACAATAAAAAGAAAATAGAAATTGGGTATATGAAGGCGCACTCGCGGAAATAAGTAAAAATGTATGAGAATTTCAGTAATTAATAAAAAAAAAAGAAACTTGTACATATTTAGACTGTGTTTTTATATTTATACAGAAAAACACATAATCGAATCTATTTTCCATTGCCATTGTGTTGTCGCGATTCTCTGTAATAGAAAAAAAGACAATTATTGCAAAATCAAACAATACCAGAGATGGAAACACAGGGGAAACGACTATCATGTATACGATGATTGTAATTCAAAACCTTAATATATAAAAAAATGGCATTTACTCCTTTTGACGGTACACAATATGAAACTGCAGATTATTCGCGTCTATACGTCAATTTGCCACATTGAAAGATGGCGGAAACCAGACCGTTTTTCAGTTTCTGCATGCACCCGAAATCACATTCCAGTGCTTTATAAAGTTTGTTGGCGTCGCATGAACTATTTGCACTATTATGCACTTTTGCACACAAAAGTTCCTAAAGTGCATAATAGCGCAAATAGTTCATGCGACGCGAACAAACTTATATAGTTCGTTGGTTCAGAGACATAGAAACATCAGATCTGTCAAAATTCAAAATAACACCTGTCTTTAAATTTGCGCGAATTTGTAGAATTTTTCTCTTGTGTATTTCATAATTTGTATTTTTGCTTTCTCTGTATCTACAGTGTTTCATTAATATCTTCTTCTGGTATGAGTGCATATAGAACTCGAGAATCATTTTAAGAACTAATATTTGCATACTATTTTTACAAAATCGCGAAATATAAAACCGAAGATGCAGGTTTCTGTCACTTTGACAGAAGTATTTACTGTAATTTCTGTCGTAAAAAACAACATATGTAGGTACTTCTCATTTTGGGTTCGTTCTACTTTATTTATATATATTCGTTGTACCGCGATCTCATGTTGGGCCTGAAAATCGTCTTCTAATTAACAATGAATTTACCAAGTAGGTATGTAGCTTGTATTATTAACAATACATTGAGTTGCGTATTTACATAGCGAATATAAAAATATGATTATATCAGTTGACGAACAAAGCAAAAATAAAGTATTTCATTTCTGAGATAAGTCAACAATTTGATCCTATTTACTAATTGCCTTGTCTGAAAGTTAAACTTTTTTTGTTTTTAAATTATACTAAAGCCTTTTTGTTCCCAAACTTAGATATTTGCTTTGATAAAATTTGAAGTGAGATGAGATCTATTTTTATTCTTTTGTTCATAATGTTCTTTATCAATGCAATAAAATACTACCCATATTCCATTATGCGTGAAAATATGCATGTTCAAGCCTACAATCGTACATACGTTACGCACGTATCCAATCCTTGGAGTTAAACATTCGTTGTTATGTATCGCTCTTATCGAAGAAATATACAACAAAGGAATAGGTAATGCGTAGGAATGAAACTATATGTGATTATATTATAACAACGCAATTCGAGTCTCACCGTATTGTACATATCTGCAGTATGAATGAACTTGACATGGCTTCATACAAGTGAATGATTTCATCGATACATCCGATTCTAAGAATTTTTTCTAGTTTTCTTATTGTATGTTTAGTACGAAACGTCTTTGATGGAGAAATAGCAGAAATAGTTGTATTGTTGTTAATGCCTAAAGTTGATCATTTTTGGTATCCATTTCCTATTTATTTTTGGAACTGTCGTGTGCTCTCAACGATACCAGATCCTATCAAGCTAAAATTGTTTAGAATTTAGAAATATATTATTTTAGAGATAAATACGCAGGTAAATTAACATTTAATTTGAATTTCCATAGCTTATGAAATGTGCAATACGTATTTTCAAATTTAGTGAGACCTTATAGAGAGAGTACATACTAGATACTACATACATACATGGGCACAGAAACGTAATGTAACATACATAATTAAAAAATAAATACAAATGAACTAAATACTTTATTAATGTCTGCTTATATTCAATACCATAATCAAAATTTTAAAAAATGTTCGAAGTGTACTATGGTCGTTATTTAAATTTCAAATTTCCCGCCAATAATCAGAATCAATCACTTCTCTACGCTAACCACCGATTGCAGAAGTACTTGATAATAAAATAACTAATAATAAAAACCACGGTTTCGTCAATTTAAGTGTTTTTTATAATTTTCCATCACATTTTTTTAAAGAAATTAAATTTGATAGAATTGATAGAAAAATCGAGAGATCTCATGATAAATCATGAGACACAAGAATGCGCTTTCGGGTCCATGTAGCGGTCTGGTTTCCGCCATCTTTGAATGTGGCAAATTGACGTGCAGACTGTCAAAAGAAGTAAATGTCATCTTTTTACATATTAAGGTTTTGGATTAGAATCATAGCATACATGCCTTATTGCATGTCTCGAGGAAGGAAACATGCATTAATTCAAATTGCAAGCTTTGCGCTAGAAGGTAGCAGTTCTGGTATGTTCACATACCCCCGCTCGACATTTTCATTTTTCACATAATTCTGTTATACTACTAAAAGATAAAACCATTTCAATAAATACGTACATAATATCAATGCATTTAAAATAATTAAGCTTAAACCCAACTCTTTTTACAGATATAAGATTGAAGATTATGCAAATGTAGGCTTTGTCTTCCTATTGTGGTCGTCTTATACTAACAATAAAAAATGATGGATTAATTGTGATTTGGAAGTACTATTCGCAGAACATTATTAAGTATAGAAAATTTGAGAACGCATTATGAGCTATTTCTTACTAAAAACAGGAAATAACAGATGTGAAAATCAAAGTACCCTATAAGTGCAATCCTGCTGTTGGGAGTTTGCCACATTTAAAGATGGCGGCCAGCTGTTTAGCGGACCGGTTTTTAAGTACATAGCGCGCGTGCCAGTGTTTTAAATAGTTTGTTGCTCATTTGTAACTTTTTGGAATATATCTAAATCTATACACACCATTGTAGACGTGTTGTTTTAGGCAACAAAGGGTTTTAGGCTTTTAATTTTACTTAATAAAGCGTACAAACCGAATTGTACCTATAAGTGCAGAAAAGAATATACTTTTTGGAAGTTTTAAACGATTTAAAACCTAAGTAGTAATGTAAGAACTCGTTCTGCTGAAATACATATTTTAATTGTCAATAATAACGATGGAGAATTAAAATTATTTTTGGATATCAGTAGGGATCTGTAACCGCCGTGTTCTGCTATAACCTAACATAGATTATGGCGAATTATCTTGACAGCCAGATTACAATTTCCTTTGTTATTAAATCTTTGAAATGAGTGTATAAGCAAAGGTTGTTTCCATTGTTGCCAGATTCTTTACTTACTTGGCTTGGTGGACTCTTTTGTATTGTATGTAGAATTAAAAGTAAATTTAAAACATTTTTCCTTCCAGCGATTTCCGTGTAATTACCGTATTTGTGACAATTTTACCGTACGATTAAAAAAAAATCGTATACATAACATTTACACTTAAACTTTCTAATGATTCTAATATGAACTGATTAATTTCGTTAGAATTAGAAGCAGATATTTTATTGTTTCATAAGTCAATCACGAATTAATGTTCTTTTTTGTTATTGACAAGTCTGTGACAAATTTAGCATCAGGAAATGCACAGAATTAATTTATTTTCAACCATTGATCGAAGTCATGAATTCTGGTAGTTGAAGTCAATAATTTTTGAAATTCTAAAAATGAAGGGACAGATTTCTTTAAAAAAATATTTTTTTGGAGGTGCTTGAATGACCACTATCACCATGTAGCATTTTTCAGAACGTTTCCTTGCATAAGAAGAAATACTAAGTCTCCGCGAGAGCACTGTTATTGGAAAACTGATTTTGTATAGGAAAAAAGGATTTTTTTCTTCGAATTATAAAATGCTAGACTGTTTAAAAATTACCGTACAAACGCGTACGGTAAATGGTTTTGGATCGTGTACCGTATTTTTGTTTGTTTTACCGTACGTTTGGCGACACTGCGTCGTAGTGTACTGAGATTCAAAATGCTGTAATAAAAAAAACTATTTTCCGGAAAAAATTATCTATATTTATTACCGATTTAATGAGTGAAGTTAGCTACATACAAATTTCATCCAATAAATCAATTTTCATGACATTTAGTGACATTGGCGTTCGTGTTGTAATTTTCCTTCGTTTATTTACCTTATATTTTTTTCAAACCGTTTATATTTACATCTAATATCACTAACAGTAGTATAGTAACACTGACATAGTACAAACCTTCATTACAAACAGACGGCATATACCTACACCTTGCTGCTATCTATAGGAGCGGAATTGACAATAATATTGCATAAGAACGACTGATAATTAATTATAAACGACTGCAGTGCCCCATCGGCTTGCTTTTCACAAACACTCCTAATTAAAGCCCCTTCTTAAACGAGATTTGGGGCATAAAAGTCCGAATACCAAATCGAAATTCCTAGCGAAAATAAATAATTTTATGTCATAAACAACAGTTTTTTTTTTAATTTCATGAATATTGTTAAAAAGTATAAAGCACACTAAGTACTAACTTTTTGTTAAAATTTCAGTGTTCGTTCTATATAATTAATTGCATACATCTTTACATTATGTACTTGTAGTGCTTCTTAACGTTTTCAGTGTTATATGAATAATTTATCCTCAGTAACAGGTTAAAAAGTTACAGAATGATTTGGTTGCATCAGAGTAGTGCAATGTGTTTCTACGCGATGTTTTGTTGTTCATAACTGCCAACATGTTCCTGAACGTTTAACATGGGTAGGAAACGTCATTTTCAAATACAATCTGCTTATATTCAGAAGATATTTCTGCAAAAGTATTAGGAAAATCATCTAAGAGAAAATATAAGAATATCAATAATGTTTGAAAATATTATGTAGCATTTATATTACACTGAAAGTAAGGAAAGAACAACATGCCTTGCACACAGATAAAAAGGATTCTTTAAATCAAAGCAATATTTCTTTGCCACTATTTCAAAGAACCATTTTCTTCAGTTTATACATATTTATTTCAATTGAAAATGGCATCATTTCAATGAAAGAGATGCGTGTTGATTAAAAGAAATATCTATTAATTTTGTATCTGTGCAGAATACGTATGAGAAAGAAGACACTATCAGCTTAATGCACGTACTGTAACTGATCACGTTCAGAAACGAATTCTCCTCTCTGCCTACTATCACCACTTACACTTACACTCAGGATATTTATATCCTGACTGTACTGTTTTAACAGTACTATTCATATTGAATGAGTAAAATTATAGGATAAATTTATCCGATAACATTGACGTTTACAGCTCATACCCAACAAATACAGCAAGCCTACTTTTAAAACGATGTTAACGTAAGATACTGCAAAATAATATAGTCATTTTGTTGTAATATCACAATATTTGTTTACTGTGTAGATATATTATTCGCTCACGAAGAAATTTTAGGCAGACGTGAATTTTGTATTTCAGTGTACACACATATTTTTTTTAAAGTTTGGATGTCTTTCCGATTCTAAGATTGGCCTGTATTTGAGTTCTGATATGAATACTAATCACTTTCTAGTTGTTGTTATTAAATTAAGAAAGAAAATCAGGAAATTTTCCAGACCTGTAAATATGTAAGATATTAATTACATAACTGTTACATGGAAGAAATATTCAGAAATAAAAACTAAATATCCAATCACAGATACAAGCAGCATATAGCACAGTCTATATAACAGAAGATATTATTTATTTAAACATTTATTAAATACATATATAAAGTACAAGATATACAAATATTTTCTTAATACAACATAATTCTCACACTGCACATTTCAACTGATGCTTGTTATATTTATATTTCTGCAACAGAATTATGTAGATATAATATAGGAATGCAAATAGATTTCGTATCTTACTTGTCCAGAGACGTATTTTGACTGTGTCTAGATAAATATGAATTGATGCTTTCCTTATGATATCATAATACTCTGTTAAAATTCATTGGCTCCGGTACCCAGAAAACTTGAGAAAGTAATTAAGTGGAGGAGCTACTATATTTCTTACAAAATAAATTTTCGTATGTATATAACGGTGGATATTGTGTATTAATGTATTTAAGCTTATTATTTGTGAATTGCTGAGTGTGACATCTTCCAACTGCTTCTGTAAAAAATAATAGTATCACCCTGGTTATTTTAAATCGCCTATGATATTACTATTTTATTAAACACTAATTCATACTATACATAGGGACTAACTTGCAAATGGGATCTCCTTAAATAACGGCTGTGTTTTTCGCTACAAAGTTTACGTTGTAAATCAATTCCACCTAATATCGCGAATTGGTTATATAATTCATCCTAATTTTTTTTACTATTTTCTATGAGTGTCGCTTATGGCAACAAATGCCTGCTTCAAGCTTCAGTTTCCCTTTCTTCGTATCTGTTTAGCATACCATAATTCACCTTGCTACAGGTAAAGTCATGAAGTGCCTGCTAAAAATTCTTAAAATGTTTTGATTTTACATTGCCGCATAGCAAAGTACTTGCATTTCGGAAACAATGGTATTCTAAAATTTCGACACGATTTCTAGTGTATAAATCAAATGAATATTAACCCCAAACCCCGCTATATAAAAACAAAATATGGATGAAGACGAAGTTCCACAAGCACTATATACTAAAAATTCTGAAATTAAAAAATATCTGAAATGAATGTTCAAAAGTAAATATTTTTTGAATATTTCAAATGTACTAGAATAATATTTTAATTTTGAAAGAAATCCATGCAGCAAATTAAGAATGTTTATATGAAAAAAAATTAATACTTATTGCCTTTATTATTAGAATGCATTTGCAAAAAAAAAAATAAAGAAAAAAATAAGTACTACAATTGCATATCTAATTTTGTAATATAAAATAAATATGATTCAAATATTTAAAACTAAATATTAGATTTGTGATATTTATATGATATTATTTTCATATGTGTAATATTAAAAAACACTGTAATGTTAGGCAAATATTAGTTGTATGTTATGTACTACTTAAGCTGCAATTAATACAATTGCCTGATCAAAATAAATATAGCCAGTTTACATCTACAATGCAGTGCAATGCTCATGAGAAAAACATGAAAATAAATCAATTTTATAGCTCCTTGTTATTGAAAAAATATGTTAGTGCGGCAAGCGAAATTTGTTAAATATACTGCAGATTTATGCTGCATACAAATTTTTATAAATGAAACGATAAATTTTAAACGCGCACAGGCTTTTATGGCCATACATTCTGTAATAAACTTTTAATCATTGCGATAACCTAAGATTACAATAACAATAGACCCGGTATAGGAAAAATATGTGACGAGTAAACAAAAATTGCGCCTAATTCTTAAATAACACAGGCAAATTTGTAGAATACTAGCCCTGCATGCATCCAAGAACGTATAGGGGAGAGTGGAGCACGTTCGGACACTAAACTTTAAAAACGGATTATATTGTTATTTAATGGGATATGGAAAGTTTCTCATATATACTTTAATACGTACACATTTTTATGTGAGATACCATATAATTAAAAATAAAAAAATTACAAATTTTATGCGTTACTTTATACTAACTCTCTATATATCAAAATGAATGTACTCCTAAACCTGAACATATTCCAGTAAACTAGTCGACCTAAGATACATAAAATAACTAAATAGCACTTAGAAATGGATCTAGTTTTGTATTTTTTATCTTTGTCTAGAGTGAAACGTATTAATAATAATATTTGAGACTTAATTCTATTCGTGTTAAAAAATCACAACTTATAAATATGTTTTTTATCAGACAAATCTTCGAGAAAAACGGATCGGCCGTGGATGCCGCTATTGCAACACTATTCTGCAATGGCATTGTTAACATGCAGAGCATGGGTCTGGGCGGTGGATTCGTCATGACCATATACATTAAAGAAGAAAGGAAAGCCTACACTTTAAACGCAAGAGAATCCGCACCCCTAAATGCTAACGTCGATATGTACAAGGATAATCCAAAAATCTCGAAAAAAGGTATTCACTAAACTACCGTATGCCTCAAATTAATATCTAGAACTGCTTCTAACCGAAAAATTATTATGAACGATGTTTCTATTTTTTTAGTAATATACTTGTAGTATTTCAGGTCCGTTGGCGGTTGGTGTACCTGGAGAACTTAAGGGCTACTGGGCGGCACATCAGAAATTCGGGAAATTGCCGTGGAAAGATCTAATACAGCCATCAATCGATTTGTGTGAGAAAGGTTACAAAATAACTTTAGCCCAGCGTGACTCAATGGTAACGGATGAAGAAAATATTAAGAAAGATGCTCACCTGAAGTAAGAGCAAAATATATAGGGTGATTCACGGAACACGTCCATTAAAAGTTTTTGACTTTTGCAATGATATCTCGATTTTGAAACTTTCGGGCTAAGCATAGTTAGCTATGATCTCTTTAGAAAAAACAATTGCATCTATGTCGCACTTCGGAAAGTCATGGCCAACTTTGATATTTTAAATAGAAACCTATATTTTTTAGTGCATTTTTAGGTTCTACTAAGCATTTCAAAGCTAATCTTATGAAACATCTACTTACCTATCGGTTACCGCATCCGAGTTATTTTGGTGTTTGTAAAAAAAAAAGCTCAAAAAATTATGAAGCTGTAAATGCGTATAACGGCTATACAGTAAAAGATAAGAGGTTTTATGGTGACTGCGGAGGGTATGAGTCCTCTACTGTTTAACCAAGGAATAAAAAGTAAACAAAATTATACAGGATGATCTAAAACCTAGAGTTGATTTGGGGTAACTTCTTAGTACTAAAAGTATTGTTTTTCAAATGGGACGGCCTGTATATTTTTACACCATGTGATATAAAATTGAATCCTCTATCGAAAAGCTATAGGTGTTCTTATACCTATCTCTATTACTTCTTTTAGAATTAGTGATTTTCAGAAAATTTAGTTTTTAATTAGTATTTAATTAATAGTAGACGGTGACAAACAATTTTAACTTTAAGAGACACGGAAGACGTATAAAACTTTGGCTCTTAAATGTATCAAAAAACTGATTGCAGTATAATTTCGGAATTGTGGGTACACAAGATGGCATACGATTTTGTAAAATTTCTTTTATCTTTAGAAATACTGCAGAAAAAAAATAGGATTTGTCCGGTTTTGCATTAAAAACGTTAAAATAAATAAGAGGCAATAAGAATTGGAGCATGTATTTTATCTAACATTGAAAATGATAAAACGTAAACAAAATTTAAGGAAAAAAAAACATCTAGACGCGTAAATCTATTTCCATCTGTTTGCATCGGTTATATGTGAACTAAGTAGTTGTCGGTATCATTGCGGATCGGCCCGTTCTTGCCATTCCGCTCCAAAAATTTCTTTCATCGAATGGCCCAAATTCTTCTTCTTCTTTGTAGATGGTAGTTGGTTTCCTGGTGGTAACGCTTTCAAATTTATCATAGCAGATGTGCCTTTCTTGTAAATTGTTGGGTAGTTCTCACCACAGATTCAAATTTGTAAAATTCAGAACAGGTCACTGTGGTATCTATTTTCTTATTTTTCCCAAGGATTTGCTATTTCAACATAACTCTTTTAGCCTCTGATATTTACTTTTCGGTATACCTGTTCTAAAACCTTGATATCTAATACTTTCCATTGATGTTCATGTAATGCTTCGACCACACCTACTTCCGAATACAATCGAACATATTCCTCTCTGGATAGTATTTCGGAATTTTTGCGAAAAAAACTTTTCTACCCTACCAAACACTCTATTAGCTGGCATGAAGTTGTGTCCTCGAACTGGAAATATTAATACCACCTGGGATATATGTTTAGGAGCTTTATTTTTTAACCAGTACATTAAAGTATGTACAATATGGCTATGTCTATTTTGACCGGGACAACCATCGCAGAACAGATAAAGATGGTGAATCCCTTCAAAGTCTAGATCATCTAAATCATCTAACAGTGCCGATCCTAATTCTGTCGAACCTCTTCCTGTCATATCTTCAGTCCAAACATAAAATACTGACTTTCTGGAATCCATTGCCACACAACAAAAGGCATATAAGCTTATCTGATGCGCATAAAATGCATCACCGATTGGGGTTCGAGGTAGAAGTTGCACCTGTTATAGGTCAAAGCAGAAACACAAACAACTACATTTTCTTTTGCTAGTTTATAGAATGCCTTAGCTCGTTTAGTGTGTAGTTGATATTGTAATACCAGCTGCCTTCTTTTGAGTATATCTTTCTCTATTTTTTATGTTGTTTCAGTCGAGTGTACATTGAGCACGTATCGCTGCTGGTGAAGAAAATCCTATATTAAATCCATTTATAAATATAGTTCGGAACATATAATATGTAAGACGATCTTTAGTTTCATTTTGTCTGTTGTACATTTTATGCAATCGGGGGACAGAAAGATTTGTAAACAGATATATCCTTTTGCATTTTACCCTACTATAATAACTTTCTCTACCACGAAGTTTCTTTATAAATTCCCGTACTTTGTTCTTCTTATCTTTACTTTTGCGTGAAATGCGGTCACCACCTCTCTTTAATTTTGTCCGGATCAGAATAAAAATTATTTTTTAGGTTATGAATATCTCTAACTTTAACTTGCAAGCACTGGTAGGTGTTGCCATTAGCGTGCACACTCTTTTAAAACGCTTTAATTCAGCGTCCAAATTTTCGTATCTGTAATACAAAATAATCGGTAATCTACAAAATAATCGTTTAAATTAACGCCAACAGATATTGCTGTACAAGTTTAAATCAAGGATTTATCTGGGTTTGCTCTAAAAGATGGATTTGTCCGTTTTTGCTCGCAAATCTCAACTTTAAATGTAATTTAGATACATTTTTAACCGGTTTTACTTACAAAGACCTAGAAAAATGAATAGAACAGATGAAAATTATACAATTAACATGTATAACTCAATTTCGTCAAAATATGGATTTATCCGGTTTTGAAGGGAAGCTCCTCAACTGATCTCCCGTCCATTTGATACCAGCAATATTTCCTATCAAACAGAGAGAACTGAATGTCTGCTACCCATTGCTGCAGAATTTCGGTATGTTGCTGTTTAAGGGGCTATAAATTTGAAAACGCGTTCTCCTATTCATCATTAAGGAAAATTCCTCAAAACTAAATAAATTTTGAAAGTTAGTCTCACGAATTAAGCGTGGGTTTTGCGGTGCCCAGTAGTGCCAGTTGCGTTTATTAACAATATGCTCTCTGGTAAATTTGATCCGTCCAAATAATTTTTTGTAAAAACTTTAGGTCGTTCTGAAGCCGTATTAATATTCGTTCCCAAAAGGCAAGACGGCGAGTTTTATCGTCAAGATGAAACGCTTGCAAGATATTAGAGCCGTATGCGTAAATTTTATGTTTGGATAGAATGCGCTGTATTGATAAATATGATATGCCTATTTCCTCAACAACAGCACGTATAGAACTATGAGGTGAGGATATTTTTGCATACTGTATTTAATTTTTTTATATGTTTTTAAAATTAAAAGTGTTTTTCACCGCCTGCTATTAATTAAATACTAATTAAAAACTACATTTTCTAAAAACCGCTTATCCTGAAAGGAGCAATAGAGATAGGTATAAGAACACCTATAGCTTTTCGATAGAGGATCCAATTCTACATCACATGGTGTAAAAATATACAAGGCGTTCCATTTGAAAAAAAAAATACTTTTAGTACTAAGAAGTTACCCCAATCACCCTAGATTATAGAACACTCTGTATAATTTTTTCTTTGTTTCCCTGGTTAAATAGTAGAGGGCTCATACTCTCTGCAGTTAACATAAAAACTCTCTATCTTTTTATATGCATTTACAGCATCATATTTTTCTGAGCTTTTTTCACAAAAACCAAAATAACTCGAAAACGGTAACCGATAGGTAAGTAGATGTTCTATAAAATTAGCTTTAAAATGCTTAGTAGAATCTAAAAATGCACTAAAAAAAATATAGGTTTCTATTTAAAATATCAAAGTTGGCCATGACTTTCCATATAACCGGAAGTGCGACATAGATGAAATTACTTTTTCTAAAGAAATCATAGCCAACTATGCTTAACCCCAATGCTTCAAAATCCAGATATCATTGCAAAGTCAAAAACTTTTAATGGACAGGTTCCGTGAATCAGCCTGTATATCGAAACAATTAGTCACAATATTACGTTTGATTACATAGGACATGGTTCACCGACAGTCAAGACAAGTTTAAACCCACAGGTGCGGTTGTGCGACCTGAAAAACTATGCGAGACTTTAAGACTATTGCCGATAGAGGTGGAGAGGAATTATACAACGGATCATTGGCTAAGGTATTCGTTGATGATATACGTGAAATGGGTGGCATCCTAACCGAAGAAGATATGAAGAACTATACGTAAGTAATACCATAATATTAGTACTCTAGTAAAGGTACATATATAATATTTATTGTACAGGGTACAGTGGTTGGAGCCAGTAACGACGCAGTTCAGAAATGGAGATTTATTTTATTCTTTCCCTCTGCCCGGATCCGGATTATTGTTGGCGTTCATCATGAATCTCTTAGACGGTTACAGATTTAATCAAGAAAGTTTAAATCCGGAGAATATTGTATTGACCTATCATAGAGCCGTAGAGGCCTTTAAGTATGCTTATGCTATGAGGTCAGAATTAGGTGATATGAACTTTATGAACAGGACCATCGTAGAGCAGGTAATTCCTTAATTTATGTAAAAAAAAATTAAGAAAGATAATGTTTAGACATATGTCACACTTAATAACAATACGCTTGTCTATCGCCAATTGATTACATAGATAAGAAAAAAAGCAGGCAACAAACATTCAGTACTTTAAGTAGCGAAACTACGTTAATATATCCACTCCAAATCTTATAAAAATGGATAAGTAGATGAGATTTGCGACTTAAGACTAGCAACCCGCAATATCAAAATCCCAACACAATCACGTAAACAAATTGATTTATCGCACTAAACACTTTAAAGGTGCTTATCACAACCTTTACTACATTGACTGTAAGTTTTGAGAGTAATGTTGTCATCATCAGCAGCAACACTGAACTTAGTGCTTTCCTATTATTATTATTATATATATGAGTTTCAAAGCGCGTCACGTGATCAGCGCCCCAGTTTTGGGTATCGCAAGTTCAATATTTTGCTAGCGGTAGTAGCCAATTCCTGTGCCTCTTCAAGGTTTCCATGTTTCCTCCACACTCAATCAACAACCTAGCTAAAATACATTAAGCAATGCCCAGTGTATTCTTCGGGATTGCTCAATTTCGGAAAAGTTGCCACTTTTTTGGATGTACCTGTCATGATGTGGGCCCCACTACACCTCTAAAGTATTTTCTATTTTCAAAATAAAATCTCTTCTTTGGCATAATTTTTGGTCTCATTGGAGCGTGACTTTGATATATTTTGAAAAACCTTTCTCCAATGATTATAAAAGATCGAAGTTTTGAAGTTTTGCCGTTTGAAATTTTTATGAGAATAAAATTTCAAATCAGTAATTTTTTTTTTACTATCATCACATCTGCATCTCCAATTAATTGGACAATCTAAATAAAATTATCCTCAGTTAAAGTACATATATCGTCTGGCGCTTCACATAAAAATCTCTTAAACTCTTCTTTGGTAAATATTCTATTCTCCTTCTTGATACAATATCCTTCATTGATCTTTTTCAGGACAGTACGTAACTTTAAGTAGGTAATTGTAATTAATGATGTATGCTGGAGATAAACAAATCGTAATAGTTATATATCTACCTAAATAATAAATACCTTTGATTGATTTGTGATTTGGTATTGTCAACATTAAAATACTAAATTCTCCATAAAAGAAGGATCTATACTTGAATCCACTGTTCTACTATAAGTACTTATTTTGCCAAACACAACGCCTAACGTATATAAACGTAGGCAACCTTTCTTACATCTCGGATCCGCCTAAGTATAGGTTGGTATTACAAGACGTCTCATAGGAAAATCACCTAAGCAAATATTGATATTGTTGATATTAATTTTAGGACGAATTATGCTTATGACCCAATTATAATCGAAAAAGAAAATAGAATTAATGAGCTTCAGACACTTTAGATTAAGTTTTCCCAGTAGTCTTTCTTTATACTTAAATAAATTGAAAAAAAATTTCGGCCTTAAAATTGATATCATTTTGTTCAGTAGCGTAATCTAATTAATATGTAGTATATATGTTACATTTCGAAAAGGTTAGTCGGAAAGATAAAAGATTAACTTGAATGCGGAAATCGAATAAAGGCATAAGGTCATCTTTTATTCTTTATGTTCCTTTTTATCTGGACTCAATTAATAGTTCTGAACAATTCTTACTCTTCCTTATTTTAAGCCCTAAATGAAAGTTTGCTCGGGAGGGAGTTCAAAATGTGAACCTACTCATATTTTATGACAAATCAAAAGCTGTGACAATACTTTCCGTACATTAATTATTGTTTACATAAGATTTCTTTTCTGATTCTAGATATACTTTTTAGAAAATGTCCCAGAACAACATTGATTTACCATAGTATGAAACAGCTTGATTCGATCTGTTGTTTTTTAGAAAAAAGAAAATTGAATTATTACTTGCGATCTATATTAGCTACCTAAGAAATAACTTAAAAGTCAAAGAAAGCATATGGTGAATGGAGGTTTTGTTAGAGGTTTTCATGTTCTAACCTTAAAGTAATAGTATTCCCAACTGCTAACTCATATTTCACTTGTTACATCGGTATTTTTGGAAACGAATTTAAGGCATTTATTTTTGTCTAAAAAAATGTTGTACTTGAACTGTTCAATTCCGGAAAAGTGCAAATGTTATAACAAAAATCCATCTTTTGATCTACGAACTATCCTTGAAATACTTTAATCAACTTAAAGTAATTAAATTTTTAAATTTAAGATATACTTTAACTTTATCTATTTCCCACATCAAATTTCAGCGACATAGATAAGAAGTTTGGACCTCTCTCCCGCAAAACTTTTGGTGGGCCTGCTAAAATATTTAATACTATTAGAATGTATAGGTGGTGTACAGGTGTTTCAACAAAGGTTGGATCCTTTCTATTTTTTTTCTATTGCTAATTTTTGACAAAAATTTCTACATAAGTGTTTCAAATGCTGCATAACTTTAACATATTTTTGACTATGCAGTTCTCAAAAATAGCGAAACTTATTATTGCTTAGATATCAAGATCAAATTACTTCACATATTTCAAATATGTAGAAAATTATTGAATTATTTCCAATGAGACATCATTAGGGTGATTCATGTGGATTGAAATGAAAAGAATAATTTGGCGTAAACAAAAATATAGGCGCCATTTAAAAAAAATATTCAAAACAGGGATACCTTAGGCAAAGATTTGCACTGTTAATTTTTTCAAAAAGGGCGTATCTACTATTTTTCCTTTGCATCATAGAATTATTTAAACGCTAAAATCTAATCAGAAGTTAAATCTCAAACGATTTTTAACATTTGCACAATAAATCATTGTCAATTTCAAAAAACAAAATAATTATTTATATTGCACGTTTCTAGTAGTTTCTTTTGAATAAATTTTGAAAATATCAAACAGTAATACTGATATTCAATGATTAAAAGACAATTAATCCTTGTTGGTGTGGGTCACAAAAGTATTTTTAATATACCTTTTAAACATATTTCCTCGTGTAGACTAAAATAATGTGACGTTTTTATAATCTTTCCAGAACTATATAAACGAATGTGCTGTATTTTTATAAAAGGTATTTTTCTTCATTTTTTTTTTTATAGAAGAATCCAAATATTTCTATGGCGATTTATTTTAATATTTCTGTGAAACAAATTCTGTTTATTTTCTGTATTGTAATTATAATCCATAACATTAGTTTACTACGTACTTTTTAACAGATGATTAGTAATTTAACTTCACCAGAATACGCAGACGATATAAGAGCTCACATAGACGACAATGCTACCAGCACGGATCCAAAGACGTACGGTGGAGTGTTCATTAACAAAAACGATAACGGAACCGCACACGTCTCGATAATTGCGGAAAATGGAGATGCAGTCGCAGTAACGAGTACAATAAATCTATAGTAAGTAAATAGAAATAATATGTCAGTCCATGCATTTATCATATAACTCATGTGGGATGTGCAAAGAGCATGATATAATGATTTTTTCATATGTTCAGGCATTAGCCTTCTTAGTTTGGTTGTGCTTGCTATGGTTAGAGTTTTTTTTTTGCTAGGTTTTGACGTGTCCATCCCATTTTAGGTTTTTTTGTATCGTATCCTGAATGAATTATTTTTATTCTGATATTGAACGTAGGGGTTCGTTGTTTTTTTGTAAAAACTATGTACTTTGTATTACTTTCGTTTATTGTTATGAGGTTATTAAAACACCATTCGCCATTTTTATAATTATTTTTATTTTTATAATATTATCTATGTATTGTTATAGTTTCTGATCGTTTCGATTTGAGTAGATTAAGCATATGTCGTACGCATATGACATAATTTTTTCCATGGGTTTTGGTAGCAAATAGATCATTTGTATACATTATATACAGAATACGTGGTAGGTTTCCACCCTGTGGGATTCCGTATTCTGCTGTTAGTTGGTCGATTTCAGAATTGTTAGTGTTTGCAGTCTGAATTCTGTTTGACAAATATGTTTGTATTAGATGTTTCTCTGTATTTCTTATGCCTAAGCTATCTATTTTTTTCTATTAATTTTGGTTTTTATATGGTGTCAAACGCATTTTTCATATCAATTAAGATCATAACGACAATGTTATTTTCTGCTACTTTGATTTTTATCGTGTTTAGTGGGTCATTTGCAGCTGTTGTTGTCCCCGATTTTTCTGAAAAGCCTATTGTTGTTTGTGTATTATGTTGTTTTTCGTCAAATATTCACTTATTTGTAATTGTATACTTTTTTCCAGTATTTTATTGAATGCGATAGTAAACATATTGGTCTATAATTTTCGAGGAGTATCTTGTTTTCATTCTTATATAGGTATAGGTATTATTATAGACTTTTCTAGTTTAGTCGGGTATTGTCCGGTTTTTATGGTGTCAATGATTAGTTTGCTCAGTAAGGCGAAAGTGTATTCTGTTTAATTATTTTTACTGTAACTTTGTTATCTTTTAGATCCATGATAATTTTATGCGTATCTTCTTCTGTTGTTTCAGTCGGATTTAATTGTATTTTTATTTCATCCTGTTTTTGTTGTAATTGATGTTATTCTAGTGGTCGGTAATTGTTTCTTCGCGTTTTGATTTCTTATATTTGCAAAGTATTTGTTTATTTCATTTGCTATTTCTTTTGGATCTGTTGTTGTTGTTCAATCTCCTCTCTCAATTTCTGGTATTTTCCGACTTTTTCTCTTTTTACTGTTAAATTCGAGTTTGTCAGATTCCATGTTTTTGTGGGGTCCCTTTTGTTTTTTTTCAAATTGTTTTTCGTAGTAATCTTTTTTGCGTTTTTCAGTGCATGAAGTGCTTTCTGCTTAACTGTTTGGTATTCATTTCTGTAATTTTCGTTTTATGGATGTTTTATATGTCTTTTGTATAATTTGTTTCTATGATTGTTTGTCTTAGTAATTTGTTATCTATCCGAGGGCAGTCTTCTCTTCTTTTAATCTTTTTCTCATTTTTATTTCGCTCTATTATTTGCTGCATTAGAGTTGATAACTTTTCCAAGGATGTTACTTTATTTTCATCGATTTTGTTAATTTCTGTTATTACGTTTTGGTAGTTGGTTGTAACTGTTTTGAAGTATTTATATTCGCTTGTTAGTTTTGCCGTTTCTAACTTTGTTCTCACTGCATAGTGATCTGATATATCTGATGGAATTATTTCCATTTTTATTTCTTTTTTATGTTGGTTGTAACGTGGTTTAAGATGGAAGGGTTGTTGTTAACATTTCTTCTAGTGTGGTGCTCTTGCGTCGTTTTGTTAACTCACCTTGTATACGAGATATTTTTTATTAAAGTCTCAAACCAGAGAAAAAAAAACCGATCTAAGTAATGGTAAAAAAGGTGGTATATTTTTTTTCCATATCGGAACTAACCCTCTTAATATAGTTTAATTTTGAAGTAAAAAATAGTCATAACTTTTTAAACACTTGGAATTGATTTTGCAAATCTTATATAAGGAGGTTCGCAAAAGTAACCAGAAGTTTTTAAAAAAGTATAGCATTACATTAAAAAAAGATGTTAGTCTGACATGGCGTTATAAAACACCCCCATATAAAATATGAAGCTTAGGAATACCTACACCTTTTCTTAATATTTCTTTTTTGATAACTTTTATAATGTATCGAGCTTCCACACGTTAATGTATTATCCTGTACATAACAGGTTTGATAGAGGGCGCCATTGCAGATTCCACCAAGAAGACGAAGAAACATCAGTTCATGTTCAGTGTAATGACTTGGAGAGGCCCAGTGTAAATAACTTCATAAAGAAGCCACTCTCAAAGATAATAGGTCTAATTAAGAAGGCAAAGTTAGAGAGCGCCTTCTAGGACAAAGAGAATCACTATAGATCTGAAAAGGTCACGGTGAAATGGGCCTTTGTAGCAACCTTAAGTCTAATCTAGTCCTCGTTGATTTTCCTTTTGTATAAGACATTCTGGTTTCTATTTCTCATACTGTTGATCTGATGCTGTTTTAAGTCAGAATGTTGGCAAACGTGGGATATTTTCTTTATTCCAAAAGAACTGTGATATTCATTATTAACTATTTTGACCAAAAAATAGGACCATTTTTTGTGTATTGTTTAATTTTCCATTACTCTTTCCAACGAGTTTTCATAAATGACTGCTTTCAGTTTTGGAGCCGGTTTGACGTCAAAAAATACCGGCATCGTCCTAAACAGCGGTATGGACGACTTTTCATTCACCAACTTCAACAACTATTTCGGCATTCCATATTCTCCAAATAACAAAATGGAACCAGGAAAGAGAGCTCTCTCCTCCATGAGCCCGACGATCATAACCGATAAAAAAGGCAACGTAAAATTGGTCATAGGCGCCTCGGGAGGAACTAAGATCGTTACGGCTGTCGCTCAAGTTATAATGAGAATACTTTGGTGTGATCAGAATATCAAGGAGGCCGTAGATGCACCAAGATTCCATCATCAGCTCTATCCCATGGAAGTGCAATACGAATTTGGCACTATACAGGTATAGTAATAATTGTTACTAGTGAAATACATATGGGCATAATAAAGTGGTACATATGCATTTGCAGCAAATTGTCGATGGTCTGGAAAAATTGGGTCACACGACGAAAAGGTACAATTATAGAGGATCCATTGTGTGCGCGCTCTATCGGAAAGGCAGAAAGATTTATGCCAACGCCGATTTCAGAAAGGGCGGTGATGTCTTCGGCATAGATTAATTTTTATCTCGTGATTGTTAACAAATAAATTAATTATTTTTAAAACCTAAAGGAAGTGTTTGATTTATCCTTTGCTTGAAAACTGAAAAAAGGACAACAAAGTATTTATCAAAATCTATTTATTGTTAGGAAATAATTAACTTGAAACTCTAAGCAGCTGCAATTGATTACAATCGAAAAATTGAATCTCTCCGGCGATAAGATTTAGTATACTATCGTATTTAGCAACAGATTAATTTCAAAAAGGTAGAGAATTACGACTGAGATTACAGATAGAAATATAGATAAACTAAAAACAATGGATGCATCTGATATAGTCAGGGGCTTTTTGAGTTGTTTAAGTAAAACTGGTATTCTCATTACAATAGCTCAATCAATGTGGTTTTAACAAAAGATAAATGTCCTTATTTCTGACGCATTAAGGAAAATTTTGAAGTTATTACTGAATATCATGTCACACATTCATCAATATTCCTCGTATGGTGGTTTATTCCACTTATCGAGTCGTCCAAAAGTGATTCTAACGAAAAATGAACAATAATAAGGGGGCGTACAAACATACAAAAAATCGTTTCTGTCATAGAGCTGCGAGATTAACAAGTTTTTGAAATGTAGATAGTGTATCCTGTTTCAAAATTGTTTAGGCGAAAAATAAATACATACATTCGTTTATATAATTGTGCAAACAGAGTAAGCACATGAGATGTGTTACGTGGTCAATTCGAGTGAAGGTCGAGCGCTATTTTTTGTCATTTTGCGTATATCAGGGAGAAATTTTCTTTTTAGAGGGAAGCTAGAGGAAAAAAGTTTTGTTATAAGTAGAGGGAATTATTACATGAAATATTATTTTTATTGCATCAATAGAAATTAAATAACTCGTAATTTTTATATTTTTTTTTTGTATTTTGTTCTTGGTATCGGTACACTTATTTCAATTTATCAAAAAGAAGTTAATAAATTTGCATTTGCAGACTCAGAAACAGGAAATTTTCGTGTCGGCGCCGGGTATTCCCGATGAAAGCAAGGCATATGAAATTCATATGTTATTTTGCCTGATAAACATAAACTCTGCATAAACATAAGCGAGTGTGAAATGAAATCAGAGTAAAATGATTTTTTTTTGTCAGGAGAATTGAGAGTGCTCGAGACTTACCTGCGCTTGCCTATTTGCTAGATTATTTATTTGTTTTATAAAGAAAAGCAATTTTATAGTATATATTGTTGAATCAACCACTTGATGAAAATACATGGCAAATATCTATGTTGCTGAAATGAAATAACTTTAGGAAAAATTTTAAGTGAGCCCAGCCGGGGTTGTTTTAAATGCACAATGAAACCCTTATGACGCCCAGTCATTGCTGGAGCACCATCTGTAGCAACTGACAAAATATTTCGAATAGGAATTTCTTTCTCTTGAAAAAAAAATACGTGCATGGTATTAAATATGGATTCTCCCTTTGTATCGGTAATCGTCCAATTTTTTTGCAAATAATAATCTTGCTAAATATTGCTATTTTTTTTCTTCTTTTATGAATCGGACGTAAGCCAGTTATTTGGTAAAGTTGATTCATCGAGTTGAATGATGGAAAATTTGGAAGTCTTTAAGTAATCACATAATGATAGTTCAACGTCTTTAGCCATTTCATTGAGTCTTCTTTGCACTGCATTTTATTACTCAAAGGAATATTTTGATGATATCTGATGGCGTCTTATGATGAAGAACAGTTTCGATTACCCCTTCGACTGCCGACATATTTAATTCCTCACCAATTGTGTGTTGTTTTCCCGCTTTTGCGATTAGTAATGAAATATATGAAGCTCGCCGTACATCATCTTCTTGTTTAGAACACGATGCAAAAAGGTTTAATAGAGTTGTGCGTTTTAAATATTTCTTTTCAAGTCCTTGAAAATTTGTCCTTTTTATCAGTATGTATTTAATTGAAATGCTCTTGGATCCTGAAGGCCTAGAATGGTTTCACATGAAAATACTTTTTGGCAAATTAAACACATAGGTAATAATTGGTTTGTTGGAGATTGCGTAAATCCATATTTCAACTACTCAATGTTGTAGTGCCGATGTTTCTTCTTAGTTTCAGACATTTTGGAATTCACAATTTCGATACATTAACTTTTCAACCGATTTATAGAAAGCTGTAAAACCAATGGCTATAATGACTTCTTTACTTTATCAGTCACGCGCGAGTATGGATCACTGGCGAAGTAGACAAAAACAATAAGACATTAGAAGAGCTATCGCTGCCTTTTAAAGATTTGATTTCGGGCACGCAGCAACTTGTACGCGTTTGTTTGCTTGCGGTGCCCGGGTGCACTTGCCCTGCAAACAGGTTGTTACAAGTTCCCGTATTTTTTGTCGAAACATGCTTGATTGCGTAAATCACGTATTTGCTTACCAACTTGCATAGACCTGTTACCAACAGTCCTAAACCGAATGAATTAGTTAGTTTATACTTAATGCTTATTTAAATGTTTTAACGTTTATTTAGGGCATAATAATAAGATAAACATCTTAGACGGCTAGATAAAATGTTTTTTCTTGAAAATAGATATATTTTCAAAATAGTTTATTATACCACATTTCTAATAAGGTAGGTACGCTGCGACCGCCTCCTTGAATCTGATAACGCCTTGACTCGCTACCGCCCCCACGAAAAGTCCCAGCGCCCACTAGGGGGTGGTACCGCCCCCGTTGGGAACATATGGTCTAAAAGATTTTAATATCAAAGATGCAATTAGTTGCAACAAAATCATTTTATAATATTAGGAGATACATAAATAGATTAGGGAGGTTAAAAACAAAAATGAAAGGTCGATTATTGTTTATATCGTAGTAGAAATACAGAAGCATGGTTAAAGATGTTAGAGTGATAAGCGATCACTAACACCACTTTGTTGTAGCAGCAAAATTTAAACAAGGTCACACAGCTGGACGCACAGGACAAACACACCTAAACCAAACGGAAAGTAAATACTAGATAATATGGGCATATAAACTAAGTGACCCAAATTAGTTAAGAAGTGTCAAGCAGAAAACCTATGGTAAGTATGTTACCCCACCTTTGTTTTGATAAAAAAATGTTGGACAATAGAGTATTATGAAAACTGAATTGTAAATTATCTGCCAAGTTTTATGCTGTTATAATCGATACCTACATTGCAAATGATATGGAAACAGAAAGCTTGAAAGTATAGATATATTGGAAGTAAGTATAAATATTGTTAATCAGGATCCTACTTGTAGCAGTAGATAAATAGTTCACGAAATGAATATTCCAAGTTAGGCAACTATTCTTTCAACACTTACAGAAAACCTTTTAAGATCATTTCATGTTACCAAAGTGTACCCAGCCTTTATATGGAAATGCCAATTTGCGTAAATTGATGTTTTGCAACAAAATTTTAAACAGGACTCAAATAGAGTAAAACTTCACTTCTTTTGTGGAGTGTTGAATGCATGTTCGCAAGAGATGGTGTCTTCAACAGTTACAACTCCCGTTTTTTGGCCGATAAAATCTCAAAGCAATTCGAGAATTTTGACACCAAAGAAACGTTTTCTGTTAATGTTATAGCCTAGGCATCAGATACATTTAAATTGCAGAACCGATGTTTCTTCCGAATAGACTAAAAGCAAATGAATACGTAAATGTGTTGGAGGGAGTAAGTATTTGATAACGCTCCATTAAATGTTAGAGAGAAGAGAGCTCATAATGTAAGACTTATAAGAGAATGGGTGAATGAACGTTTCCCAGATAGGTGAAAAAAGAATATTCGACGTCTCTGGCCAATTACCAGGATGTAATAAACAGAATTAACTTGTATTTTGTCATGTCGTTCTCATTGATTTATTGCTGACTTTATAGGATGTTGCCAAATTCACACTTCTTTTAAGCAATTCGTATACATTGAAATTAACAACAATGCAACTTTTTTTTAATTAGGATTGTCGAGTGTAAATTAATCTTACTTGATGATTACCTGTACTTTTCTCTACCACTCGTATTGACATATTCATTTCGTCTACGACTGTACATTACATTTTCCCTAATATACTAGTAAGCAAATGTGGTTGCCTACATTTAGATCTACAACATGTAGGTGAGTATTTGTGATATTATAAATAAATAAAACAAAGTTCTTAGTTTGACATACACTTTATTTGAAATGTTTTTAAATGCTAACGATTTTTTTGTTTATTACATAACCATGTGAAGACTTTTTTGTTTATATCATAATTTAACTGCTAAGGCATCTAAAAAATTATCTAATAATAATAATAATAATAATAGTAATAATAATAATCATCATAACAAATTTTATTTCTTGATACTCCTTTGGTATCAATAAATGTGTTTATGAAACCGATATGTTTACAAGATGCACCGATTTGGATAAGAAACGTAGTAACTGATTAAATTTAAATGCTTAGAAACGCTTCGAAAAATATTTTGGTACGTTTGCAATTCTTGTAAACTTACTGGTAATTCAAAAAATCGTTTCAGGAATCAGGATTTCCATTCTACTTGTACTTTTTACGTTTTTACTTGCTATGACGGTTGTTTATTTAGCATATCATGTGGGCATATTCTGCGCTTTCGCAAAAATAGAAATATCGCGTATACAGTATGTGTATAAATACTTCAATGAAATATGTTTATTATTCAATTTGTGACATGTATAAAACCGTTCTAATCTATACAAGTAAAATTAAATCCTTAAAATGTTATTTAGGCCCGATAATATTGCTAATTTTCACAACGCATTAAAAAGAATCTTTCTTAGGGAAATCATAGCTTGCGCATTTGAAAACAATGTTGAAATAACAGTTTAATTATTAATAATAAGGTAAAGATTGCCGTGATTTGTGGATTGCACTTAGTTGTCGCCGTTTTTAATAGTAAGTTACTAACGATAAGATGGTGTTTCTGTTTGATTTTTTCTTGCGCAAGCTGTAATATAGCGTAATTATATTATTATTAATTACAATAGAGTAAATGTATTTTCTCCTTTTGTAAACGTAGAAAAGAAAAAGGAAATAATAGAAGCTAAAACGCATGTTACTACCTTTTTTCACGTTTTGATTTTGTTTGTTTCCGTTCTTTGGTTTTACGTGTCGCCTTTTACGTTATAATAATGTAGTAAAAGTATTTAGAGAATAAAGAACTAGGCACACTAGGTCAATATATAGCAAATATTACTTACTTAACACGAATTCACGTTAGCGTAACGTAACGCAAAAACGCAACGTAAAAATTATCGACTTTTCACTTGCTTTTTTCAGATATCTGAATTGTTCGGCATATATTTTCTTAATAACTGTTCTACTGTGTTATTGACAATATTTCTTTAAGTGCAAAATATCGTAGCAAACATTTTAAAATAATAGCCTATAAATTCGAGACAAAAATGCATAGAAAATAATCACATTTTTCTGACAGGTGATGGTTATCTTTCCAAATACTTAAAAAAATTTCTGGCTTCATCACCAAATGTAAATATTTGGTGATACAAATAGCAAAATTAATTATGTGAACTTATAGCACGATGTGGATACACCAGAAAATAGCTATAATTGAACTTGTCAAGATACAGAAGCTTGCGTGTTTAGGAATAACACGAGCAATGATGACTACTCGTGCAGCAACAATGAAAAGTCTTCTAGATTTCCACTTTCCCCATTTGATAACATGGGAGAGCCAAAGATGGGATATCTCAGATTGCAAGTGGCAGATATGCAGGACTGGCACACAATAATATTGTTCACCATGTGGAAGACAATCTTTTGAAAATGAGATCAGGCCACATGATTCCTACTACCAAACTACCAAAACAGGTTTAAGGAGCTGATCTGGTTTACAGATGGATTAAGAATCGAGAACGGAACAGGAATCTACAGCGAGGTGAGAAACACAGTGATCATCCTTCATCTAGGAAAATATGCCATGTTCTTTCAGGAGATGCATATTCAATGTCACTGCACGGCAGAAATCAATCAGATCAATTAACAGACGGCTAGGCGATACTGAGGGTACTAGTAAACCTTAGTACAGAGGGTACTAGTAAAAGATACAATCAAAACTGGTTTGGAAATGTATTCGAGACTAAATAGCCTGACAACTGCAATAAAACTAAAATGCCGATGAGTTAGCAAGAATGGGATCATTGGCTTCATAAATAGGCCCAAAACCTGTTCTAAGGGTGTCCAAAAATACCGCATGGGAGCAGATAAGGAGTTGGGTCAAAAATACAAAGATCATTGAAAAAATGTTATCAGGTAAATTCATGTTAAGGAAGAAGGAAGAACTATAGCAGTTTAATGAGCATTTTCTTCGCGCAACAGGTCTCCTTCAGGCCATTGTGTACTGAAAGGACGCTTACAGAAAATTGTGACCTACACTGCTCTTACCAACTGCAGACTTTGCAATAGGACGATAGAAATCACTTGCTATATGTGTACAAAAAAGACATGCAACTTTCGGCAAGCTAAAAATGAATCCAGAGGAGTATTCCCATCAAGAAGCCTGGCTGGTATATTTGATTGGGCAAAGAAATGGAATACTAAATACCGAAAGCCAAGAGGCTGCAGTGTTTCCGGAGATCCCTGAACAGGCAATCCCTACAACAACAAAATAAGTCTTTATTACAAAGAAATTGAAATGATTGAATGAAATTGAATTTATTTAATAGTAGTGGCTAGGCTAGAAACCGGTAGCCACTTTGGAATTATCAGTAGCTCGCACAGAATCTACCTAGGTACATCATTTAAAAAAGTCTTTAACACTCGAAGAACAAATGAAGACTTTTTTAAATGATGTACCTAGGTAGATTCTGTGCAGGCTAGGTACTCATGATTGCAAAGTGACTACTGGTTTCTAGTCAGTAGCCACTACTATTAAATAAAGAATATTTATATTTATTCTTAGAGACTTGTAGAGTTTGTTTTGTATATTTAAAGTTGATATATTAATCAAAAAGGTTTAAGACATCACAAAAGAAGAGTAGATAGTATAGTGAGATGATGTTTTATCTGAAATATGGGATAGAAAAAGTTAAAATATAAAGAAAAATTAAAACTTTAACAAAGCGAACATTGAAAAGTGATTTGCATCGGAAGAAAAGGAAATCTATATGAAGGAAGAAGAAGATATGTTTTTAATAAATAAAAATTTTGGGTAAATTGTTTGTTCAATCCTACGGGACTGAGGCTTTGCACAAGCCATCTTTTTGATAAAGCACTTGCATGTATTTTTTGTTCTCAATTACCATATTTATTTCTTTTAAGCAAAATGGTTCTTGGAGTACAGAAAAGTTTAGTACTTAAGTTAAGTACTTAAAGTCAAACTTTAAGTAACTTTTTCTTATCAGCAATATATAAAACCTCTTAATTAGTATCACCCATATATCTGGATTCTAGGTAATATGAAACTATTCATAGTTTGTTATTAATAGGTACTCTGTAACTTTCTTTTTCAAAGATTTAATTAACACTAGTATCACAAAAGCTGGTAAATCGATTTTGAAATAAAGTAGGATTCCACCCAGTTTTTCTTAAGCGTATTTTTTGCATTCTACATCTAGTTGAAGCATTTCTAAGTACCTTAATAACCAGTATTTAATGATACAATTATACTAGTTAGGAACGCGGACATCTTTCAATAGGGACATAAACTTATAGATGAAAGCTCGCTGAGTCCCTATGTAAAGATGTGAACGAGTCAGCCACACATATATAACATCTAACAAAAAAAAAAAAAACAAATTCGGTTCGAAATTTACATTATTATGGTTGAAGCCCTAGTTTATCTGTTTTATATTTTAACTACATCCGAAATAAAATGTAAATAGCAAATAGATAATAGGATCTATATTAAAAAACTAATATACAATGACGTCTGTTCTGCAAGTACAGCTTCGATTTCTATTAAATGTACGAATATTACAACAGGCTTTGTAAGATGGGTTTATATTGTCTTTTTGTCTTTTATTTTGCCTTAATTTGTTTTTATTTATCATTTAAAATGGGATTTCTTCCCAATTTAAATTCAGAATTTTAATATTTGCATAGTCGTGACAAAAATGTGTCATGCACAAAACAGTCATTGTAACACGTGCTTTTTATACTATTTGTTTTTGTATTTCGCATTAATTTACTTTTATTGTTTGAAATGGAATGTATTATCCCATGCAGGAAATTTGAATGTTTCTATATTTGTGACACAATTCTTGTTCCATGCGCAATTTCATTCAAAAGCTTATAAAAAATCGAATGTGAAATGTCAAATCACCAGTTGCATTAGCAACCTCCCATCAAATGTCACCACAAATAAGTTACACAAAGTGCTCATTGTATATGCAAAATAAAATATATATAAATTAATAATAACTTAATAACTTATTATGTTTATTTTTTTTTACTTAATAGCTGGATTGATTTGCATCAACTGTCATTATGTGATTATTTTTCACTTAGTAGGTGGATATCCATATAAAACAGAAGTACGTATCTGCCAACAACTTTTCTCTAATGCTGTTTCTAACACTCTTAAATGATATAAAAAAAATAAATGCATCATTATACAACACATATTCTTCTAAATAATTTAACAAATACTAACAACAAAATTCCCTATTGACATGTATAAACATACGCGCTTATTATACGAAAACCTGTGCTATGGTTCCCATTGCGAAGTTGGTAGTTTTAAATTATTAACAGTAGTAATATACAAGTAATATACAGGTGACTAAAATTTTATATATTTCTGTTATAGCTGTTTCGTTTTTAAATAAAACAATTCTTTCGAATCCTTAGACAAAAGCATTATCAACATTCTTCTTTTGCTTCTGCTAGAAATTAATGCACACTTAGTTTATCCTTTACAATATACCGTCTATACATTTTTTCGTTAGAATTCTTAGAATTCATTCCCAATTTGTTCATTATCGTATGAGGTTTCCCGGAACTATTTCTATTATTTAAATGAAAAACTTTAATTCCTAATTACATTTCACACCTTTTTTTTACCGTAGTCAATATTTAAACATATGCAACGTACACCAAGCACTGGTTTCCTATAAATAAACAAAATCAAATAATCTCCTACCCCACTTCTAAACAAAGCAATTCGCGTGTTCCGAAGTTTTTATTTCACAGCAGGATGGCGTCAGTGTCATACTAAACAAACTGCAAACGTATCCCCACCTCCATAAAAATCGATTATACAGACAACAAACGGACATTTCGCGTTTTAAAGCTTTCCGGTTTGCTGAGTTAAAATACGTTTTCCAATTTCAAAAACGTATTTAGAAACAGATCGATTTTCTAATGTGGGAATGAATGAACAGTTTGTGCCTCAATATACATACTCATATATATAATAACAACAGTAGAACAATTAAATTACTTAAAAATCTATGATTTTTTATTATTCAATTCCATTAGGTACTATTATAGCATAGTTGATAGTCCAGCTGTAAAAACTTTGCTAAAAATAAATAGAATACAAAATTAATTCATGCCTTCCATTATTGAAAAAATATCAGATATTTTGAATCAATTCTTCAATCACTTCTATTTCAGATTTTTTAAAAACTGATACAAAATATCGAGTTGGTAAAAATTCAATGATAGATTGTTTTTTTTTCTCAGCAGATTTGCAGTTTGTAGCAGATTACCTTTTATTGCTAAACTCTTGTAGATCAATCAGAATATAAATAACTATTTTTGAATATCAGGTGAAAATTATTTTCAAACAGCACCACATCAATTAGTAATTTATGTAATGAAAGTTTTTCAAATTCAATTTTTCATTTGACGTGCTTTTTATACATTTTTGATGCAATTATAGGACTGAATAAAAACAGTAATGGATCAATCAAACAATCTTTAACTACCATATTGCTGGATATGATCAATCAATTTTAATCATCATCATAAAAATAAATATTCTCGAAACGTTAACATTATTATCTAAATAGAAAATATCCAACGAACTATAATTAGATAGATGACTGAAATAACTATTCTACATAATTACAACAATAAAAATAACTTTCAATAAGGAATAAAGGACCTCCGCCTTTGAAATTTTAGAGTGCGTAGTTACCAATTTCAACAAAGCTGTTTCTTATTGGCGAATAATTATTTTATTGATTCTTCTTCTGTAATAATTGAAGACACGAGTGGATGAAGGTGTTATGTTACAAAATCAAACTTTTTCAGAAATTAAGTTTTTTTATGTAATTTTTCTCAAAAGTAGTGTAATATAACCCCTTCATAGATTCACAAGACTCGAGTGTTCTTGAATTTCTGGAATTTTCGATGGTGCTATGTGAAAGATGGCTACAAAACTTTTTTTCATGCAAAAACATAGTTTTTAAAATGCGACATACCACCTTCATCCACTCGTATCTTCAATTTTTTGATTCACAATCACATGCCCATCGAGGAATCGATGTCCATCCTGAGTTTTATTTATCGGTGATATTCAGGGCATATGTATTGTTCAAAAATCAATACTAATTAAATGAACGTTTGTGATGGGTTCTATCTCACTATCGGTAGTCGATAATCATCGGCAAATCTCGATAATCGACTATCAATAATCTGGGATAGTTGACTAGCGATAGTCGACTACCGATAGTTATCTGGATAATCATATTGTTTCACCAAATTGACTGTTTTCGCAATTGCATTTATTCAATAGTCGCACTAACGATGATTATTGATAGTCAGGCCAACAGTCGATAGTTAGCCCTAGTCAGTTATTGGCAGCTATTGATGGTCGACTATCGATAGTCATCGAATAACTATATCATTTCACCAATTTTTCTGTTTCCGCAACTGCACGTGTTCGATGATCGCGTTAACGACAATTATCGATAGTCAGATCAACTATCGATAGTTAACCATAGTCAGTTATTGGTAGCTATCGATAGTCGACTAGTTAGCCATAGTCAGTTATTGGCAGCTATCGATGGTCAACTATCGATAGTCATCTGAATAACTATATTATTTCACCAATTTTTCTTTTTTCCACAATTGCACGTGTTCGATGATCGCGTTAGCGACAGTTATTGATAGTCAGACCAGCTATCGATAGTTAGCCATAGTCAGTTATTGGTAGCTATCGATAGTCGACTACAGCTAATTATCTGGATAATTAATATTATTTCGCCGATTTATCTCTTTTCCCAATTACACTTGTTGGATAGTCGCACTAACGACAATTATTGCTAGTCAGACTAACTAAACAATGTTAGCCACAGTCCATTATCGATAGTTGACGAGTTGTATTATTAAATAATCAGGTCGAACCCATTTAGTTCATTAAAAGTTTAAAGAGGTTTAATCCTATTATTTAATGACAATGATTTTACGTCTTTTTAAGCCCATTTAAAAGTTGACCAAAAAAGTTAAGGTGAGTTTCATATATCAGAAATCAACCTCCTCTACAATTCTTGACAGTAGATGACTACTAACTCAAGGCTTAAGTGAAAAATTGGGAAAAAAAACTAAAATTATGTAATATTGAGCTATTTTTATTAAATAGAAACTGGAGGTATTCAGTTAAATAAACATTTTTTTATTTATTTCAAATTTTGATAAATATTACTAGTTCCTTTCCTGAATAAAACACAATTTGATAAAAAATATGGGTTTAGTTTCAGATAAAGTTTGACAATTTCTCTTTGAAGGCTTAAAATTATTTAATAGACACGTGCTTATGCTTGATAGTAATTTCGTAAATCTTTTTTTCAATAATAATTTGTAATAATTTAGATTTTCTATTTTTGGTGTACCAAGCTTCTTCTTTAACGAAAGATTTTTCGGCAGCTTAAAATTTCTATTTTCCATTTACCAGGGCCCTCAAATAATCTCAGTTGGTTATTAGATTAAGTATTATTATTGTGCTACTCAAATCATTAAAAATGAAATTACCTACTTTGCTACGTTACCCTCTAGCATAAGCAATAGGATCAGAACATTCAACTCGAGAAAAAAAATAATTTAAACTTATTTATTATTTTCTAGCTTTAGTTGGCATCTCGATCAGTGGCGGCTCGTGACTTTTTGTCCAAGGGAGGCTACTGTAACGTAGGTAACTTCTCGGTCAATAAATTGTATTGTTATAATTATTATTGTGTAGAAGGAGGGATTATTGTTATAATTATTATTGTGTAGAAACAGAGGAGATTAAAATAAAATATAATTTATTATCTAAGTAAGAACCACGTAGAGGTGAGAGTGAAATCTTGGTTGGATTGAAAATGGGTCAGGTGATAGAGTAAAAAGGTAATAAAAACTTAAAATAAGCTCTTCATAAGGTGATGATAAGCCAAAAATAAACTCTAAAAATTATAACAAACCATTAGCGAACCAATATTTTTCAAGATGTAAAAGAAATAGTCTAATATTTTTTTGCAACGTGGAAAACTGTATTGCTCACTCTTTTCGATAAATTAGAGGAATTCGCTTATTCTTTGTTCTAACAAAGTAATCAATTATCGTCTCTAAAATATGTCATTTTGCGTTAATGATTTAAGAAAACTTTTTCAATTGATATTAAGGATATAGTGCTTTCAATCGATTTTGATTCATATTGTTGCGGCTGTACTTTTTTAAATCTTTTTAGTTGAGATACTTCTTCCTACTGAAGCTGAAGTTACCAGTACAGTAACCATAATGTTTACAAGTATTTGAGAACTCATGGCATACAGCACAGATAATTCATTGTTTTATTTGAATTTCATCAAAACAAGAATTTCTTACCAGCTAGTCGATAATATCTTCGCAGCTTCTTATTTCGTTCATTTTGGACTGGGAATCAGTTGCGTGTCAACATTTTACGACCAATAATGCACGATAACATGCCGATCTCACCTAGCGGGCAAGCCTCTGGCCTTACTTATGCACCATATAAAGTGCATATGTACTTACGGCAACGCATTGATTTCGGCGATGGCATTAATCATCGGCGCAGACCCAAATTTGTCGCCTCGAGCGCTTGCTATTATAATGAGTTGCATTTTAAAATTAAGTAATGAATAATTGTACTGTTTATTATACTTTTGCAAAATTGCTTTTTTTTAGTATATAATCAATGCTTAAACATTGTTTTAATGTATAATAAACGCTATTTACTTTATTAAAAATGATAGGAAAGATTTAGTCTCCGTAGCCTCCCTGACGAGCCGCCACTGATCTCGATTTACATTTTACTTATTTCAAAAAAATAATATTGAAAA
>RXPK01003316.1:0-82980 GCA_004143645.1 Protaetia brevitarsis
ATATATGCGCATGAAGTTAAACAATAATGCCCCGGTTTAAAGATATCGCAATTTTAATATTTTAGATTGTTAGATAAAATGACACTTCATTCATTCATTAATTCATTAAAGTTAGGGTGGGCACTTGAGTTAGGTGCTCATTGTACCATCCCTATTAATTCTCTTATTTCCACTCGAGCAGCTTGGTGTTCTCTATAAAGCCCAGTATCTTGCCCAGTGGGAACTTGAGAACCTTCGAGGGCTCCAATAGATCCCTCCCGAAATATTTCTGCCTGAGTACCTTCAGTTCCTCACATGTGCAGATTACATGTAAACTAGTTTCCTGCTCTAGTTCGCATCTTCTACACCACGGTTCGCTTACCCGGCCTGTGTTGTATAGATGCTTTTTCAGAGGACAGTGTCCAGTTACCAACCCAGTAATGGTTTTAACTTCTTTCTTACTGCGTCTGAGTAGGTTATCAGAGAAACTAACATCCCCATCCCCTATCAACGCTTTGGTATAGAGTAGACCCTCAGTCGACCTTTATTTTTTTGTACTTTCTTTATCTAACCAGGTCCAGATCTCCCTTCTTGCGGAATCCTTAGTAATTCCACATACAGGCTCTGGACCCATGAAGTGTCTCTTGGAGCCCTCCTTGGCTAGTTCGTCGGCTATTACATTGCTCTTTATATCCTCATGTCCCGGCACCCAAATCAGAGACGCCGTGTAGTCTCATGCCAGTGCATTGAGGAATTGTTTACAGTCCCTAACTAGTTTTGACCTAGTTACGGGGTTCGAGACTGCGTTAATGACAGTCTGGCTGTCAGTCATTATATTAACTTTCCTCCTCATGTAGCCCCCTTTTGCAATCATTTCTGCACAGGCTGCAAGGGCGAATACCTCTACCTGGAAGCCGTTGTATGTTTCCCCAGGCTTATGGATATCCTTTGATTAGGACTGGGCCCACAAATACCGGTTCCTGTGCCTTGGCTGGAGTTGGATCCGTCCGTGAACCAGTTATCATTAGCAGCGATCTCACTGTGTGCCTGGTCTCTGTTCGGTATGGTGATTTTCACCTTTTCAGTGAAGATAATTTCGGGTGCCATGCTGTCCGTGGGCATTTGTAGCAATGGCCCGTCCAGCATCGTACCCGTAGTATAAGTGTGCCCTCCCACCCTGAAGTTGGGATACCACAGGTTGTTGGCTTTCAGTCGAAGGATCGCATTCATTGCCTCCGCTCTCACATAAAGGTCCAGCGGGGGGAGGCCCACAATGGTCTCCAAAGAGGCGGTCCCTGTGCTGTGAATTGCACCAGTGATACCCAGTAAAAAATGATACTTGTTAAAAGTAGAAGCAAATTACTAACATTATGCCGCTAATGCACTTTGGTACAGTACGTAAAAAAGATAATGAAGTGCACACAAAACAAACAAAGTAGTATTGTAAGTAAACACTAAACAATATATAAATAAGAACTATGGATGCGAACAGTTTTACTGTGCAATATTTAAAAGACAATTTTAATTCGTTTAGTTATGAACAAAAAATTCAAGTTAAAAGTATGGACAGACCAAAAACCAGAACTTAATTTGACGCAAACTACAAAGGGCAAATTTAGAGACTTTACAATAAAATTTAAGGACATGTACGAAAAAAAAAAATGATTGGGTTTTAGTTAAAAATTTGCATATTCTTGATTTGTGAACACCCTACGCTTCCGACCATGAACCGCCACTTAGCAGGAGTTTCCTCCACATTCGCATACTTTCTGCGCAGAGGAAAGTTCACTAGCCCCATGCGATGCATATGTTTATTTAGTGCGCAGTGCCCAGTTAAGATTCCTGTGAGTAATCCCTGCTCATAAAGATTCCTTTACGGATTCTTTCCTCATTGGGGTAAAGCCCTAGAGATTTAGCGAGTCCATTCAAATAGGAGCAGTGCCTAGCAGCAAGTTGAGACCTGACAAACGTTTTGATGCTGCCATTTGAGCTACTACACGTCGGTTCTAGACCTAAGAAAAGCAGCTCGCTGGCGCCCCTTACTAACGTGTCAGCTATTTCATTGTCTCTGATCCCAGAGTGACTTGACACCCATCTCAATGTAATATTTAGATGTTCCGCCAGCTGTTTGAGCTTTCTGTGGCATCCCAGTACCACCTCAGAGTCAAATCTGACAGCCCGCAAGGTTTTGAGGGCAGCCTAGCTGTCGGAGATGATTTCTACTCTTCCATTTTTGCACAGGCAGTTTGTGATGCCCTCAGCACGAGTCTGAATGACAATAATTTCTCTTAAGCTCTTCGTCCCTCCAGATTTCAATGCCTGTGCCATTATGCGCTTTCGAGGTATCGAGAAACCAGTGGAATAGACCCTGTTTCAGTTTGTAGGTACACATTATTGCAGTTTCCTTGCTGGAGATATCTACGTTGTCTCCCAGAGAAGCTGAAAACGGGCGAAATCTTATCCGCCTTTACGGACAGTGGTACTGTCTGTTCGATGTATTTGAAGATGCTGGTGTGGTCTCCGACTTTACCGGAGAAGCCCTTGCATCCACTACATTTTGTTCTGTACGCTCCTAAGGTTGCTTCAGACCACAACATCAACTGCAACGGGAGAAGCTCAAGAGTGTGATGCCCAAACAGGCAATCCTTTGGACTTTACTAAGCGCAATTATTCCATAGTCTAGATTTGTTCTATGCCACCAGCTTACGAAGCGTAAGTTATAGATGGCTAGTACACCATTGTAGGTTTTAGCTCCCACGTTTTCCCGAACATACTTCCACAGACTCAGAAGTTCCTTATAGCTTTATTAGTCACATGTTCTAAGTGTGATTTGTGTAGCAGTTTCACGTCCAAGACAACACCCAGATATTTAACCTAGATTGATACAAGTGTATTAGAGCCGAATATGGTGGTACACTGAAGTTTTGGGAGCTTCCTCCTCCATGTGAATGGAACCATAGTCGTTTTGCTAGAGTTGATATTAAGACCTGACGAGCCTGAGCGCTACCTTTCGGATACCACGCCTCAAATTTTCCGCAGACAAGAATGACGAAAACCTTACTCTGAGAGTAAATCAAAACTTTGAGTAGAGGGCAATAAATTACGTTTAAGACATTTGGCAAACTTAAGGGTTAGCCTGGAAAATGATCTCCGAGAAATGTTGCACTAAATTCGTTTTTTTTTTTAATTTTCGTATCATTCTTTCTCTGCAAGAATATCCAATAATAATATTTTAATTCACACTACAGAACATGAACATCCTCTTCAAACTAATATGACACAGCCTAGAATGTAATTTGAGTTTCCTTAAAAAAGCTAATTCGCACATCACCAAAACGTCAGAATAAAAAAAAATAGTTACAACTTGATTTATATTAATTTATTATAAAAAAATCGAAAAAAGAAAACAAGAATTATTATTATAAATACGAATTACACTTTTGGTGGCAACGCCGGTTGAATTTCTTTCATAAATAATTCCTGCATTGCTATACCTGCATATTTCTAAATAATCGTTACTTCCCCTGCATACACATCTGAACCCTTCAAAATTAAATTAAATTCCACACCTACTATCAGTGTACCCTCAGTGTTAATTAAATCGAATGCCCGGACCGACATCTCGTTTGTTCAGTCCAGAACAATGGGAAACAGCAAGGCACAGAAGTGTAATTAAGGCGGCCGAGATATTTGTTTAGCGATTAGCGACGTCTCGGATACCAACTGGGTGACATTAATCAAGCGCATAGAGAACAAATTGTTGTCATCGTAAAATGATTTACATGTCTCGCCGTCTTTGCACTCGTACAGCGCTGGGATTCGGCCCAAATTACCGGTTAACGGCACGGGAGAGAACTGGAGAACGAGGTCCCGTCAGCTTAGGCATATCAATTTGATGATATTAAGGTGCCTGTTTTGTTTAGGCGGATCACGTGTAAGCGTTCTTATTTATTAATATCTTACGTAAATTATATAATTGCTACTTTATACTGCGCGGTGTAAAGGGATTTAAATGATAGCAGGTCTCGAATTAATTGCAAATTAATATCTCATCTGTGTGTAGTGCCAAGCGGGGTTTGTACATACGCTATATAGTTCTGAATTTACAATTCATTTTTTTTTATTAATTTAAGTTTAAAACAGGTTAAATGATTTTGTTCGAGTTGGATACGTTGACATACTTTTTTTAAAAATTGTATATATTAATGTCTACCCCAATGAAAGGAAATCGGTTTAGTACCTACAGGGTGATTCAGAAGTACCTGAGAGGTGATAAAGGAACGTTTTTTTGTTATCATTTGTGGCTCTTGAAATATAAAAGTTTTGTATTAGATTTTTGGTCATTCAGAACTGTATAATATGATTTTAGTTATTGTAAAAGATAAGTTTTACAACAGAAAAGAATGTTTGCTAATAAAAAAATCAAAGTTTTAAGTTATAAAGCAGACCCCAACGACAAACTATATTTATTTCATATAAAAAAAAAAGATTGCATCTTTGCTTTTGTACATTTGGTGTGTAGGACAAATAATATAAAATGGGTAAAATATGCATACATATTAAGTAGGTATGTACCTATTTAAAATGATAGTTTAAATATTAAATTAGATAATATATATCTAATATGATTTAATTAGTATCTAAGTTGAGCGCTGTAACTTTTCTATTAATATATCTGCGTTTTGTATTATATTATTTGTAATATTTGTAAGTTGCGAACGTCAACACAACACCTCTATTCATTACGGTGCCCGGTGTTATATGATTTAGTATTGTTTATGCGTCTATGGATTAGGTACATAAAATGCATACGTGCACGTGCGTATCATCAACGTTTTCATTCGTTTGTCCGTTACATGTTATAGTTTATAATAGTATACGATGAGGGCAGATTAGGATTAACTGTGTAATTAATTGTTGCGGGGTGTGTTTAAGTTTTTGTGGTGACTACGAGGTAAGCAAAACTTTGAACATGTCATGGCATTTATAAGATAATTGGAATGCTCAATATCGCTATGTACAGAAATCGTTTAATAATATAATTGTAGGAATTTTATGCATCATATATGTACTGCATCTACCAGATAAATTGCTAGTTGATTTGCTTAAGAGATTCATCTCGGTAGATAAGCGTCATAACCTCAAATAGAGGTTAGAATACGTTGTGTTGTTTTATTGTTTGTACGTAGAATGTTTTCAAATATTATGAAATAAAGTAAAAATAAGTATCGTAAGTATTAGAATGTAGCTACCACTCCAATTATTGTAAATGCTCCAAATGTATTAGTAGGTGTTGATAATGTTGTACGATGTTTTATTCATGATATGATCTAATACAATTGGCATCGTTTTAGAGGCCACAAAGAAACGCCATGAGAGCGCCACTACCGAAGATATGAAAAAAGCCATAGGTTGTACCTGGCACCAGCCAAGGCCAGACTAAAAATGAGTATTTTTCATTTTTATTGGCTTATTCAAATAAAAATGATAATAAATACGTTTGTTTTTTATTTAGAACACTTCAATTAAAAAATAGTGATTAATTTGATAAACCTTCAGTATCCCTTAAAAGATGCCAGAATTATTGATTATTAACTTGTATGGTGAGTGTGAAAAAAATGAGTTCTTGCCTTTTAGACAACTCTATGTATGTTTCAACTTTTCGTTATCGACGTTATACATTCTAAACAATCAAGAACAATTTTAGTTCATTTTGACAAATTAAATAGATTGCATAAAAAATCTCAATTTTCATATATTTTACAAATATTTTAGAAAAAATATAGCGCTTACATTAATTTTAAAATATGGAATAAATATTTTAATTGAATATTTTATCTATATTTAGAAAAAAATATGAAAAATATATTCAAAAACCTCTCACGAAAAATATTTATAAAATATAGTTTTAAAAATATCTATGTAATATTTCTGGCTGTTAGGGGAAAAGCAGCTAATTACATGTTACAGGTTACAAAAAATATTTTTGGCAACATCGCCATACAATAACTAGAAATGTCATTTTTTGACAATTTTGAAATTATTTTGTAGTGTCATTGCTTTCAAAGTGTTCAAAAATGTACACCACCCGTGAATATTGTGACATTTTATCTTATTTTGGGACGAATTGCAAAAACTGCTGGATAATCTGTCACTAGCACGACTACTAAATTTATGGCTGCTGCTAAACGGTGTGCCTGTTTATTACGGTATGCAAGTGAGAACGTGGTTGAATAACAATTTCCCCAAAGAAGAATTGGTCGTAGAGGTCCTATTAATTCGTCTACACGCTCGCTAGATGTTACTCCTCTAGATTTCTTTTTATGGGACCACTTAAAGACATCGTCTACGGTACCAGCCTCGAGAATCTGAAGGAGTTAAGACAGCGAATTATTGTTGCCGAAACGGTAAACGTTCATTTAAATGTCCGTAGAAGATTAGAAAAACTCAACAAATCAACACAAACCAAAAAGGGTGCGGGATCCAATACAGAACCCTGTGGCACTCCAACAATACTACATTCTGTTTCCCCTTTGCAAGATAGGATCTGAACCAATTCAACTAAAACATTATAACGTAAATGCTGTACTATTATATCATATTAATTAATTTTATTATTGGTATTCCTTGTTTTCTTATTTCAAAGCCTACTTAAATATTTTCGATGTGAACACAGAAGAAACAGAAGAATTGACAATTTTTTGTGAGTATCAACCAAATTCACGCGAAATATATATAGTTTAGTGCTACAGCCCCTAGAAGCTTCAATAAACATACATTACCAATTTTAAACTTCCTAAATTTGGATTAACTTAAGCTGTATATAAACACGTGTTAAATGAATGCACACGCATATATTTCCAAACCCAATGTGTTTACCCGTACTAAACATTTACGCCTTTGTTGTTGGCAATCTCTCAATGACATTAAAACATTGTATGCCGAAGTCAAAAACAAAGCCGTTCCGATGCAACATAAATATAGCAAACACAAGTTTTCCATTAGGAAATGCGAACGTACATACATGTTGTATCACATTTTGCTGTATGTGGTATTTCGGACTAATGAAACAACATTTTTGTTATTTAAATCTGCTTCCGCAATCTAAATTTGCGTTTATTTTGCATTTACAAATATTTTATGCATTCATCGTGTATACGACAGAAATTTAAATTTAAAAATTAATGAGTGCAAATCTATTTTTCGCTCCTTGAAGTGAAGTTGGACGTAAACTTATTCAATCTAAGTGGAGCAAAAATTCAATCTAGTAGGAGTAATGAAGCGGAAAGTTCACTGAGTAAAATCGTTATAAAATAACTAGGACGGACTTCTATTTCCGCTAGTTCGTTCATTAAACTGAAAGAAGAAACAATTTATCAATCCGTCATTAACATACATATTGATACCCGTTAGTTGCGTTAACCATATTGGCGTTGAAATTTGGTGATTAAACGTCCAATACAATAGCGTAACTTCGGTTTATCTGTCAGTCCATTCATCATTAAATTTAGGTAAGATTTATTGATTAATAATTCACTGCTGTCGTTATTTTTTTTAGAACAAAAGAAGAACGAAATTTTACTTCTTTATAAATTATTAAATGTAAGTTTTAGGAGCTGCATTAAATCCTTATTAAGGCGGTGGTAAATGTGAGGTAAGAAGTTGAAAATTCCGAGAAAATGTAACTTTTAATTAGGCCTAGAGAGTTTTAATTAATTACGACGTAGATTAGCGCCGATAAGGACGTTTATTCTCCGAATTCGCCATGGCAACGTTTCAAGTCTGCAAGTTGTGTGTAGTTACCTAGCGGTAGAACAATATATATATAACGGTATAGCTTTAAAGTATATATTTTTTTTTACTAAAGAGCGGTGTAATGTAAACAAGTTATTCATGAGCACTTGTTGAAATTTATATTTTTGACAAGAAATCAATTTTTACATGTTACCATGTTTTTTAATAACGTGGATTATTTAACAAACTGCCATTTACACAATTTAATTTTAAAATTAACTGTGTTTAGCGGTAAATTTAAATTGCTGTTTAAAATTTTATAAACGTGTTTCAAGCTTAATAAATAAGAGAAGGTCATTACAACTGATTCACATGTTATTAACAAAGCGCGGCGGTTTTAGGTTTTTGACCCTACCATATATCATTGCGGTTGGTAGCGACGAGCGAGAATGGCACGCCTATCAGTGCATGCTATCTCGGTATCAACGTCATTGATGTATGTATCATACGAGTAAAGATAATCTGATTTGAATATTTTTCTGAAGTATTGCTAGTGAAAAAAGAAGCAAGCTTTCCGCTTCTCTCACAGAAAAAGATACAGGGATTAATTTCAAGAATGTGACATAGAGATAGCTCTATCCCTGCTTTGTTTAAACAGCCAGAAATATTACATAGATATTTTTAAAAATATATTTTATAAATATTTTTCGTGAGAGGTTTTTGAAATATATTTTTCATATTTTTTGCTAAATATAGATAAAATATTCAATTAAAATATTTATTCCATATTTTAAAATTAATGTAAGCGCTATATTTTTTCTAAAATATTTGTAAAATATTTATATGAAAATTGAGATTTTTTATGCAATCTGTTTAATTTGTCAAAATGAACTAAAATTGTTCTTGGTTGTTTAGAATGTATAACGTCGATAACGAAAAGTTGAAACATACATAGAGTTGTCTAAAAGGCAAGAACTCGTTTTTTTCACACTCACCATACAAGTTAATAATCAATAATTCTGGCATCTTTTAAGGCATACTGAAGGTTTATTCAAATTAATCACTATTTTTTTAATTGAAGTGTTCTAAATAAAAAGCAAACGTTTTATTATCATTTTATTTGAATAAGCCAAATAAAAATGAAAAATACTCATTTTTAAGCCTAGCCTTGGCTGGTGCCAGGTACAACCCTTATGGCTTTTTTCATTATTTCGGTAGTGGCGCTCTCATGGCGTTTCCTTGTGGCCTCTAATGAAATGAATGAATAAAACATCGTACAATATTATCAACACCTACATTTGGAGCATTTACAATAATTGGAGTGGTAGCTACATTCTAATACTTACGATACTTATTTTACTTTATTTCACAATATTTGAAAACATTCTACGTACAAACAATAAACAACACAACGTATTCTAACCTCTAATGAGGTTATGACGCTTATCTACCGAGATGAATCTCTAAGCAAATCAACTAGCAATTTATCTGGTAGATGCAGTACATATATGATGCATAAAATTCCTACAATTATATTATTAAACAATTTCTGTACATAGCGATATTGAGCATTCCAATTATCTTATAAATGCCATGACATGTTCAAAGTTTTGCTTACCTCGTAGTCACCACAAAAACTAAAACACACCCGGCAACAATTAATTACACAGTTAACCCTAAATCTGCCCTAATCGTTATACTATTATAAACTAAACATGTAACGGACAAACGAATGAAAACGTTGATGATACGGCACGTGCACGTATGCATTCTATGTACCTAATCCACAGACGCATAAACAATACTAAATCATATAACACCGGCACCGTAATGAATAGAGGTGTTGTGTTGACGTTCGCAACTTATAAATATTACAAATAATATAATACAAAACGCAGATATATTAATAGAAATGTTACAGCGCTCAACCTAGATACTAATTAAATCATATTAGATATATATTATCTAATTTAATCTTTAAACTATCTTTTTAAATAGGTACATACCTACTTAATATGTTTGCATATTTTACCCATTTTATATTATTTGTCCTACGCACCAAATGTACAAAAGCAAAAATTCAATCTTTTTTTTTATATGAAATAAATATTTACAGAAATACAAAGCAAAATATTCTTGCAGAGTTATTGAAAAATATATTGAGAAAACATTTGGCAATAAAATATTATTAATGCTACATAACACATATTTTTTAAATGTTTTCCTAATATATTTTCTATAATATATTTTATGCATATTATATTAATATAACTAATATTCAAGAAAGATTTAATATTTTTTTAAATATTTATAAAATATGAAATATAGTTGGTCAATGGGGAATACTTAAATAGTGCACCGTTTCCGGACTCTATTATGGCACCTGTCAGTTATCAAATCTAACCTATAGCGTCGTTAGTTTATATTTGGTTTATTATTAGTGATTTCTCGCCCGTTTTTCATTTTCCTTGTATATTTTGGAAGAAAAAAAAATTGTTGGTTTTAGAACACAAAGCCTTCTGTAAAGTTTTCAGTAGGTAAATTATCTTGATTAAAGGGAATCGAATTTAAACTAATACTGAAATACTGAAAACCGCGCATAAGATATCCTGTTTATACGGTTTCTAATTTGACTCAGAAGTATTGATTTGATTCATACGGACGAAAATCGATGACGTTGGTTAAAACATAAAATAGACAGATAGTATATGGGTTTTATTTGGAAAATCAGCGTAAATATATTAGCCTATATTTACGTATACGCACAGCAGCATAATATCTATCCTACTTAATACTTATATATATTTAAATATATTGCAATTTGTTTTGAAAGTTTATTTTTAGATCTTATTGAATTTTTGATAAAGTTCTTAGCAGGTAGTTTTTTTGTCTTCAGAGTTTAGAGTTTTTATTTTCCAAGAAGTACCAAAGTTTTTACTATACAAAAGTACATTGCTTTCATTGTCACTGTCTCTACAGCATTATAATGTGTTCTACCAGTTTGTGGAAGAATGATTTTGAAAGTAATTTCTCGCTATTTAAAGATGGTTTAGTTCATCCTAATATTTACGATGTCACTGTACAATGTGTCAAAAAATCGCATTTGACCCAACATGTTGCTACTTAAAAACATGCTGATAATATAAAGCAACCTATAATAGGCAACTTTTACGTTTTTAGGATCTATGCAACGCTTTTATCTGCTGTAAATATTCCGCTTCATAAAATTCAAAACCCTGTTTTAAAATATTTTTTAGAAAAATATACTAGTAGGCATTGTTCCAGATGAATCTATTTTACGCAGATTTTATTTGCCAAAATGTTTTTCAAGCATAATGGAAAACATAAAATCAGAAGTAGGGGATAATTATATACGGCTGTTTGCTGATGAGACAACTGATGCTCTAGGACGTTGTATCGTATAAATGTGGTTGTAGGAATTTTGTATCCAATAATACAGTACAAGCCCTACCTAATTGAATGTCATGTATCCGAAAAAGTTAACGTAGAAATTGTAACTTCTATTGTTAATGAAATTGTGCAAAATAATTACGATAGAATTCTATTATTTGTCAGTGATGCTGCGCCATACATGATAAAAGCAGGTCGGTAATTAAAAGAACGATACTTGTATTGCTCACAGCCTGCATCGCGTATCTCAATTTATCAGAGATAATTTTTCTGATGTAGACACCCTTATTAATACAGTGAAAAAGATATTTTTAAAAGCGCCACACAGAATAGCCCTCTATAAAGAACTAATGCCCCTTACCATCTAAGCAAGTCATTGCGATAGGGTATGTGGCTAGAAGCTAGTTAATTTTATAGTAAAAAATATTGAAAGTATAAAAAACGTTATTTTTAATTAAAAAGATGCAGTATTAGAGACTGTAAGAGCGTTCTTCAAAAATCTACTTTAGAACAGCAATTAAGTTATATTCAATGTAATTTTAGTCATTTACCAGACGCAATTACTTATTTTGAAAACCGAAATTAATCACTAGAAGAATGTATTGGTAAGCTGGAATCTACTCTCTCTAGTTTACAAGGTACTTCCGATGAGTTTGGTTGCCAATTAAAACAGAAAATTAAAAATAACACAAAAATCTTAAATAAACAAAAAATGAAAATTCCAACAAACAAAAAAAGAATTACAAAGACCTTTTGGTGTGATTACTTACCTAAGCAAATGTATCACAATCTTTTCTTCAACAGTTCACGTCGCCATTTTTAATGATTGTACAAATGTATACCCAGGTAGCAAGCTGTCGTCATTATGACGTTGATTTTAAGTCGTATTGGTCAAAATGACGGCAAGTAACCAATAAGGGCCGATCATATAACGCAATTAAAATTATCATAACCTAATAATTATGGACTCTCAAACCTATAAGTTTACTTTATCCTTATACTCACTTATAAAGTTTACTTTATCCTTTAAAAAATGAAACTGCATGCTGGGTATTCTTTCCATTAATTTTTCATTCATATTTATATAGTGTTATAACTCATAACAAATATTTATGTATTAAATAAAATATCTCCCAAAAAGCAGGTTTCTTTAACTTAAATATATGACGTCACTTAGACGTGATACTGTGACGTCTTCTTTAACTTGAAAAAGGACGTCACTGGGCTGTGACACTTTATCGCCATTATAACGTGTCTTTTACGTATAATAATAAATCATTATAACGAAAGACGTGACCAAAATTGTACGTCATAATGACGTGTTGAGTATTTTGATATTTTGACGCCTTATAATTTTAAAACAGCAATAAATTTGCACTGCGAATATAAAGGAAGGTTTGTTTGTAACAAATAACTACCTAAACCTGATTTTTGATTATATGGTTTATATCAGAACTAAGTGTTTTAATTCTAATTAATTTTTCTTTACATTGATTTTAAATAGGTATTATTTAAAATGAGGTTGTCCGTTAATAATACGCTGAACTTTTTATTAAAAATATTTTCTTCCCTAAAACCAATAATGCACAAGTATTCTATATAATTCCCACTTAAGTAGACGCACTGTAGAAAAAGAGTGTGTAGAAAAAATGTATGCTAAATTAATTAATTGTCTCCGTATAAAAACTGGAACTGTCGTATTTCCTTTGCAAATGAACTCTGAATTTCATTCTGTTGGTAGCAATTAGTGAAAAAGTTGGGGCGATGCTCCTTTTTATTGCTTCCATTTATTTTTCATCCGCAATAAAGGAATACTGCCCCAACTTTTTTTTTATGATGCAACGAACGCCATGTATAAATAGAAAGTTTCAAAATGCTTTTCTCCGCTTTTTTAATTAGAAGTTTCATTCTCTGTTAATGATTGTATCCACGGTTCATAGAGACGTTGAATGTATTTTACTGGTCCTCACAAATACGAGTTTCTCCTCAAACTGGTAGAGTTTCCGTTGCATTAAATGGATCAAGTATTTAAAGCAATTCATTTAGATGGGAACATTCATTTACGAATTTTTACTTTATGACTATTAAAAAACAAAAAAAGAATGTTCTGATGCTCCGAAAAAAAACTTCTTCATTGCCATTAGGAATCATTTATTATATTCTAAATTATGATTTATGATCTAAGTTATGTACCTACAAATTCAATTAAATAATAAAAGCGCTTTATGCCCTTATATATTAACTCACTTTAACGGTTATTTTACTAACCATCTATTCTAATTATATCACTAATAAATTACCCATATCACAAAGGGTTGATTCGCTTTCGAGATTATTCAAATATCTCCCACAGTTGAGCCATAAAAACTTATAAATATCTAACTTCACACTGTGTTAAATCACGAAGTTGCGTTGGGGAATATAAACTGTCTTATATCACGTCATTTTCTGGTGTGATTTTATTGCCTGCTGATACCATACGATATTGTTTTATTGCCCCGTATATATGGTTTGATTTGGTGTAGGTCTACGTAATAATCCCCACATATTATTGCGGTACATTTGGACGCTCTAGGACATCAATGGAACTGTGACAATTACGGAATCGCCTTTTATTGTTATCGTAAACCTATTTGTTTTTACTAACACACAATTCTGCCGCTGTAGTTTTGGTAGATCGTTAAAACTATTTTTTGATGGTCTGCCATTAACTATTATCATTTGGTTTTTTTATTACATATTACTTTGGAAAAATCCAATAAAATATTTTTATTAATATATAAATGGAAAAGGACATCTGGTGACAATTTGGAACATTATTTAACGATAACCTAAATCTACCCTGTCATATTGAAAGCTAGAATACATAGTTTCAACACACATCATTCACGGTAGATCGTCCGCTTCATAATGCAACTTCAAGCAGTCTACTGCACTCATTACGTAAATGAAGTGCTCGTGCATGAAGTAAATCTTTCACATTGCTTTCACGCTATTTTAACAATAAGGTATTTGCCCAATACAGGCGAATGAAACCACGTTCATCCCAACATTAGTACATAGTACATATTTAGCCTAGCTGATTAATTATCAAAGTGAATATTTACTGTGACTGCTCAACTGATCATGTATCTGCGTGAACGAATAGTTACAGCTAATAATTATTTTTTATACAAATTCGTACATTATGAATTAGAAAATGAATCAGCAGAAGAATAGACCACCCCAGTGACCAACTATATTTATTTCATATTTTATAAATATTTAAAAAATATTAAATCTTTCTTGAATATTGGTTATATTAATATAGTATGCATAAAATATATTATAGAAAATATATTAGGAAAACATTTAAAAAATATATATGTTCTGTAGCATTAATAATATTTTATTGCAAATGTTTTCTCAATATATTTTTCATAACTCTGCAAGAATATTTTGCTTTGTATTTCTGTAAATATTGATTTCATATAAAAAAAAAGATTGAATTTTTGCTTTTGTATATTTGGTGCGTAGGACGAATAATATAAAATGGGTAAAATATGCATACATATTAAGTAGGTATGTACCTACTTAAAATGATAGTTTAAAGATTAAATTAGATAATATATATCTAATATGATTTAATTAGTATCTAAGTTGAGCGCTGTAACTTTTCTATTAATATATCTGCGCTTTGTATTACATTATTTGTAAATTTGCAAGTTGCGAACGTCAACACAACACCTCTATTCATTACGGTCCCGGTGTTATATGATTTAGTATTGTTTATGTGTCTATGGATTAGGTACATAGAATGCATACGCGCACGTGCGTATCATCAACGTTTTCATTCGTTTGTCCGTTACATGTTATAGTTTCTAATAGTATACGATTAGGGCAGATTAGGGTTAACTGTGTAATTAATTGTTGCGGGGTGTGTTTTTTACTAAGAGGTAAGCAAAACTTTGAACATGTCATGGCATTTATAAGATAATTGGAATGCTCAATATCGCTATGTACGGAAATCGTTTAATAATATAATTGTAGGAATTTTATGCATCATATATGTACTGCATCTACCAGATAAATTGCTAGTTGATTTGCTTAAGAGATTCATCTCGGTAGGTAAGCGCCATAAACTCAAATAGAGGTTGAATACGTTGTGTGTTTTATTGTTTGTACGTAGAATGTTTCAAATATTATGAAATAAAGTAAAAATAAGTATCGTAAGTATTAGAATGTAGCTACCACTCCAATTATTGTAAATGCTCCAAATGTATTAGTAGGTGTTGATAATGTTGTACGATGTTTTATTCATGGTATGTATATTCATATTCGTATATTCATTCGCGCCAAAGCTAGACTTAAAAATGAGTATTTTTCATTTTTGTTGGCTTATTCAAATAAAATGATAATAAATACGTTTGTTTTTTATTTAGAACATTTCAATTAAAAAATAGTGATTAATTGATAAACCTTCAGTATGCCTTAAAGATGCCAGAATTATTGATTATTAACTTGTATGTGAGTGTGAAAAAAACAGTTCTTGCCTTTTAGACAACTCTATGTATGTTTCAACTTTTCGTTATCGACGTTATACATTCTAAATAACCAAGAACAATTTTAGTTCATTTTGACAAATTAAATAGATTGCATAAAAATCTCAATTTTCATATAAATATTTTACAAATATTTTAGAAAAAATATGAAAAATATATTCAAAAACCTCTCACGAAAAATATTTACAAAATATATTTTTAAAAATATCTATGTAATATTTCTGGCTGTTAGGGCAGCGTAATAGTAGTCAAATTAAAGATTTATATTTTAAATACTATGGTAATACCCATAATTTAACACTAAAGCAGTCCTAGCCAAGGGCTAAACGAGATGGAGTGAGTTTTGGTGGTGTTAATCCGAAGGTAATGGATTGCTTAACATCCCTCCACTCAGATGACAAGAAGGACATGTAAATCTGTTTATCATATGTAGAGTGAGGAGTTTGGGTGCAGTTCGCTAGTGAGTTTTAGCCAAGAGTCGATCGGGTATATGCACTAGCGTAGTAAATTGAAAGTTATATTTTGTTAATCGTCAAGTATAGTAATAGGAATTAACTATTAATGATTATACCGTTTGCAGTGACACGAAATCTGATTTTTGTAGTTACCAAAAATTGCATTAGAGGATTTTCTGGAACAATGTGCCAACCATTACATTAACAACGCACCTTGCTTTAATGTCTTTGCTTTTTAATCTGCGCTTATCCAGAAATAATTTTCACGTAGTTTTGACCTGCTTTGATTTACTGTTTTTTTTTTAATTGTTTAGGTACATAATATTGTCTAATTGTCGGTGGATGGGGAATATCTTAGTTGGTATATTTAAAAAAAAAAAATAAACCCATGGAAAAGTGGATCCTATGATTTATTTAATGGGACATTGACACCAAGAAAAGCTGCGCCTAAATCAATTACAAATTTATCATGTGAAACACCTCTTGGTATTCAATATGCCTCATACTTTTCAGATGCCGCTCAAGAGTATATTTGCCCCTGAATCCTAATTTCGCAGAACAAATTACAAAGTATTTGTTTTTTGTTAATGACAGTGAAAATGGTGCAATATTCTGAAATAATGCTTGACATTTTCGACATTGTTGGAAAATGATAAACTAAGAACTACTAAAATAAAAATACGAAACAAGTACATATTAAATCAGGATCAAATATATTATAAAATTATAAAACGAAATTAAAAAATTCTCCAAAAATATGAGAGTATCTTCAAAATAAACCGAAAATGAAACTTCAAATGGCAATGACGAAATAAGACACTTCTAAAACAGTACAGTAACAATACAAACCAAAACCAAAACTTCAAAAGTAGGGCACTAATGAAATAAATGAAAGAAAAAAAAACACTTAAAAATCGCACAGTAACAAAATATACCAAAAAGGACACCTATAAAATAATATGCTAACAAAATATCTAGACATTTTAAGCTGAACGTCGATATGATGCTCTCCACTCAATTCCTAACTGCCTCTTCCTCCTACGTGACGAGTTACACGCATGCGAGACTTAGCCTGCCACCGAACATAACGCCAATGACAAACTGCACACAACGTCGTCACCCTAGTCATCTGCATACAGGTGATGATAGCAATGAGGCAGCAGCAACAGGCAATCCAGATGTATATATTGAGAATAGGATAGGGCTGAGTATAGCGCCTTGGGGAACCCCACATGACACCTCCAACAGTTTAAAAGTTCTGCCATTGTATACAACACTATGTGAGCGCTCAGATAGGTATGATCTGATTAAATCAAGAGCAGAGTTACCTACATCTCTTGAAGCTAGAATACAGGTTAGGACCTTAACAAAACCCTTACTAAAATCGAGCAATATCAATGCGGTTAATCTTCTATCATCAGATGCTGCCAGGATGTCGTCCACAATAACCGACAAGACACCGGCGCAACTGTAGTTCTTCCGAAATTTGGACTGCTTTACCGGTAAAAAGTTGGAGCGGTCCACATACTTGCGCAATTGCACTTCCAATATCTTCCCTATAGTAGGTAATATACTGAGAGGACGCACGTCATTCGCTGCCTCAACAAATGCAATTTTAGGTAATGGCTGCACTATAGAGGTGTTTTCCAAATACAGCGGTAAACTGCCTTCTCTATGCAGTAATTAATTATGGTCCAATATAATTGATTAGTGGAAGAATGCACAAATCCCACACTATCAGGCCTAAACTATCCACCCCAATAATGGCATGGCTTTTACAGGATTCCAGAGACTTGAAAACACATTAGCAGAGACAAGATTAAAAGAGAACAACGGGTGCATTCCATTCTTTTTTCTTTCAAATTAGATTTTCAATTGTATTTTTCCTTTAGCATGACTTTTTCTACACCATCGTAATGGTCTTTGGAGATAAATAAAACTTACTTTACTATGTACACACTTGTTAATAATAAGGCAAAACATTACTTCCAGATCAGTCATATAATACACGTTTGTGTCGAAGAATTCATGGAAACGTCAATATCAAATTAAGATACGAGTGGATGAAGGTGCTATGCTTTTTTGCATGAATCAAGGTGTTTTATACCCATCTTTCACATAGCACCATCCAAAATTCCAGAAATTCAAGAACACTCGAGTCTTGTGAATGTATGAAGGTTATGTTACACTACTTTTAAGAAAAATTACATAAAAAAACTTAATTTCTGAAAAAGTTTGATTTTGTAACATAACACCTTCATCTACTCGTGTCTTCAAATGTTAGGTTGCAATGTATTCGTTTCAATATACTTCTGCCCAGGCCCTTGAATGTGGTCAGTACCCTGGTACTGACATCTGTCAGTAAATAAAGTTGTGATGAGTTGATGGTTTTATGAGAATAGGGGGTTTTCATAATTAAATCCCACATTAACCTAAACGCCTTTCGTATTTCTGCCAATATCTCGGATACAGATTTTGAGGGAATTCGGTCTTCATCATTGGATTCTTCGTTAAGACGTGCAACAACTGGATATATGTAGTTTGTTACGGAGTTTACAGTTTATAATTACAGCAATTTTTTCTTGAATATAACGCGTGTCATTGAAGTGACACATACTTCTTCCGTTCATATATTTCTCGGTGAAATTTACTTCAATTATGTAATTAAAAACTCGTTTCTGTATGGTACAAAGCAGAACTTACAACAAAGAGAATGAATTATAAATGTGGTTATTCTCTATTACGTATTCCAGCTGCTGTTTTTCAGTAGCTTATTAAAAATCAATTATATAATATTTATTATTTCTACTTGGTCAGTAAGTATTTTCTTATATCTGACGTCAAGTTTGAAAATGATAAAAGGATTCTCAGATAAAATTTTGGCAGCTGAACCCGAGAAAACCATAACCTCACATCCTTACACTTAATTGGACAAATAACGCGTTGTCACGAAAACCGTAGATTTTAAAAAAAGCCGCACTACATGAAAGAAGAAGTAGCTTAACAATATGGCTGTTGCTCTCCTTCAGAAGCCTGAAACGCGAACTTAATGACCAACCCATTAGGCCTCGCCTACGGAAAGGAAGGTGAATTCATATTTCTTTTGTTTGGCCTTTGATTTGACCCGTATATACTCGGCCCTCGGTTTTAATTCGTTCTTTTGTGGATTCATACAATTTTCTTTTCGCAATTCTTAACCTTAGAAACAGGAATATTCGCGACGAACCTTTGTTTCTTAATTACAATAACGGGAAATATAATAAATTATTTTCGCCGATGGCAATATTTGGGGAATAATATTTATGGGGGAAGTACCCTTTTGCTTGGGTAGGTATTTGAAATTCAAATTCGGAGTGTTATATCTCTTGCCTACAGGGAGGTTTGAATTCAGTGTAGGTACATATTTATACATTCGCTGGTATTTTCGCTGTTGTTGACCTTATACGAAAGCGATTACTATCAAGCTTATCAACATCTTTAGTATTTTTTCAAATTAATCATAAACTTTTTGGTAAAAGGCCAACAGTTTGAATCTTTACAAATCTATTTTTTTTTCCTCTCATAGTAGATAAATAAAAATGCTTTAAAGGTATACAGTGTATCTTAGTGATTTATTATTAGAAATTTATAGAAATTAAATTGTAATTTTTACCACTTCTAAATATTGTGGCATTTCGGGATTTGTAATCACACAGGCGATGTATTTAATAAAAAGAATAAATTTCTCTACAGGTCAAATCATGAATGTTTGTAGTTACGTCATATTTTCTTATGACGTATGCAGCGCCTGAAACAAATTCAGGCACACCAACATTGTTTGCAATGAACTGTACGAAATGACAATTGTCAAATTTAATGAGGTTATAGGCAGTTTTAATAGATTTTCTTTTATAACTGAAAGGATTGGTTCAGTTTTTAGTCAACGTTGCGATTTAACAACAATCATGAGTAATGGAACTAATAGGATTCTAAATAGTGAACTTTTCTACTTACAATGCTTTTGTGATCAGGCTAAGCTTATTATTAAATGTGTTCTCAATGAAATAATCTATTACGCCAATAATATAGTTCTCATATCAAAAACCTATTTGCAAATCAAAATGTAGAAAATATTCAAGCAACATAAAAGTATTTAGTTTAATATACCTTACTAATGATTAATTAAACGAAAGATTAAGTTTTTATTTTATGTAGCAAACATAATTTCTATACAATGGTATATACAAAACATAATATGCAGTAAACTAAATCAAAATATGTCAATATTGAAAGAAAAAAATAGTGCAATTAAAAATATATTTAATTTGTGTCTTCGCTCTCATCTTCTGATCCGCAATTAACTGTCAGAACAAAGTCTTCTATGTTTGCTTCGCGTTCGTACCACTTTTTAATTAATTTTTCTGTGTGATTTATGCAATTTTGCCAGATGTCTGGTGTACAGCTGTTCAAGCTCTCTTGCCACATTTCTAATACTTGTTTATCGCCATAACCACGATCCCGCCACTATCTTGTTTGACTTCCCTTTGAAAATATCCAAGTTTCGTCTAGAAATACGATATCTCTCTTTAAAGGTGATGTCAATGTTTCGTTGTACTTCCTTAAAAAGGAAAATCGTAATGCAGAAATGTCATTCTTCTCCATAAGAGCTCTGCGGTTATCATCTTTTTTAAACTTAAACCCCAAAAGATGCGGTAAACTTTGTAGTGAGGAAACACTGGTATGTAAAATATTTCTGTGTGGTAACATTTCTTGTAACGCTTTTACTGTTACATGCTTTTCTACACAAATATATTAAATTAGAACTGAAATTTAATTGCATAAATGTACTTACTGTCATTGTACATCTCATAAATTACTTTACCCACATTCATTTTATTTCTCTCTGACACATCACGTATTTTGGGCATTAATCGTGGCTTGTACAAGGCTGTTGAAGCACTTGATGAAGGAACAGCAGATGTAGTTTCCTTCTTGCGTTTTATGTTGTAGACGGTACCCATAGGAATGCCCAAAGCATTCGCAACTCTCTGCATTTTGTACGTAAGTTTTAATTTAATACTAACTAATTATAATTTACCTCATGGACCTCATCAACGGATATTAAAGAATGGACTTCCATTTCGCTTTTCCTCCTCAAAACACACTAGTAAATGACTGATCATCTCTTGGTAACAAGAACTAAGTCGTTTACCGGGCATCTTGAACTGTAGCCTAAAAAACTGTTTTAAGTGTTCGTATGTTTTTTAACACCTCTAAACTTACCACAAATTAAACGATTTACTTCACTATAGCTCTGAAAAGAACTTTTGAGACAAGAAATTATAGAAGTAAATAAAAATTCAAAACTAAAGAAGGGAAATAAACAGTAAAAACGAGTGAAAAGCAGATATCAAATGTCAACGGAGCGGTAAAATGAATTAAAATTTCGTAGTTGCATGCACTGTGGTAAACATTATGAAAGCTCTTATTTACGCATTACTCGACCGTATTCTATCTCACTTCAACTAGTTTGTTGATACTTAATAAATATATGGATGTATGGCTTAAGTAGTTACGACTTATGTTATATACTTCTATCTCGCTTGTGTATATGAATGCTTCCCTGTTAATGACGTAACTACAAACATTCATGATTTAGCCTTTACTTAAAATTACTACCAAAAGCATAATTAATAAATAATTCAGCACACTTATTAAAATAATTCTTTTAAATACTACTATTTATATTCACTATTTTCACCGATTTACTTCCACTATTATTTATTTTCACTGTTCGCACTCTCCCTTCGGCTTTTCTAATACCGCATTCCAATATGAAACTGCTGCGTTTAGTTCTGGTGAAATCTACATTTTTTTCAGATTTTTCCAGTGAATTTGCGCTAGAAATTTCCATTGCAAATATATGCGTTATAAAATTATTCAATAGTGCCCTCTGTGAGTAGTTTAATTATCTACGTGATCTTCGCTCTGAGGTGGCGCCATCTGCTGCGACATTCAACTTCGCCCTACAATATTTTACATATGTGGTATCAGCTTCAAACTATCCGCAACGCCAGTGTACGCCTGGTTGCATACTATATGTGTCAAATTTAAAACTTTAAATCTAGTGAATATCTCAAACTATACCAAACCCAAATGCAATTCAGAAGAAATAATGTAGCGGAAGGTGGGGCAAGATGGAAACACTAAGCTTTAGAACACTGCATCAGGATTGCAAATTGATATGCAAGGTTCTAAGTAGGCTTGTTGTAATCTTTAAACATTTACCTGCTGATGGATGTATTTACAAATTTTGGATGGGTACTCCTGATGTGAGAAAGTTTTGAAAAGAAATATGTAAATACACCATCTTGCCTCCATGGTGGGGCAAGATGGTGTCTTGCAGCTCTTGTCCTTTCGAGTTTTCTAATTGATCCAGTCCGGATCACATCTCACAAATCCTATCAGCCAATGTTTTCCTACAATTTTTCCCCAATTTTTCAGACCATGGATAAGCAAGGTTTCTCAAATCTTGAATTATTAATCCTGGGAGACCAAAGTCATTTTTTTTCCAATATGTAACTAGCTGTGCCTCGTCTTCTAGGCAAAAAAGTTTTTAGCCTAATGATTTTCTAGGTTGGAGAGGTCCACCAAACTGATGCGCGTCTTCCACTTTTCTTTCTAGAATTGTTTGTACCTCATACTCATTCTCTTCTCTTCTGTACCAACAACAACCCTGTTGCAAGTAATGAAACGATTTAATTCTATATTTAAATATCTAACTATATCCAGTCATAATGGACCAGACTGAAGAGAAACTAATGATGTCCCTATGTTTCCCTATACCAATAGCCCCATCTTGCCTCTTTAAGACATTTTGTGGTTATGTTATAATAACATATTGAATATTTGAAATAAACAAATAACGCACTATAGAAAATACATGCAATACATGTCAATTAATAAGCACAAAAAAGTGTAGTTGTAAATAAAATATTATTTTACTTCCGATACTGGCAGTTGAATTCACCATCAAAACAATAAAGAAATTCAAGAAATTGCAAAGTTCACACACAAACAGCAATAACTTTGTTATTACGACTAGTAAAGTTTTCTACATTACAACAAACATAAAGCAGCACTTGTCAATATTAGGTCTGCTATTATTTGACAGATGCTTACTTCCGTTTTGTAGATATAACGATGTCCCCATCATAGCTCGTGGCGCCATCTTGCCCCACCCTCCCCTACACACCTTCATTGGTATACATATTTTTCCATGAGACTTGCTTTTGTTTATCGCAAGTGCTTTACTCCCTCAGCTCTACCCTTCAAACCTGTTTTTGCCGATTTTCGACTAAGATATTATTTGTTGGTACAAAAATGAATAGTATTCATTCATATTACATTCCCGTACTTAAATATCTCCACTAGTCCCATTACCTAATTTATTACATTCATCATCTACTTAAGGAAATCCCTCTTTTGGACAGCTTTATACCATTACAATATGTTTTTTACAGCGAACACAGCAAACACAGCTCCCTTTGCCAGCACTGGCAACGCTCCAAAACCCTTTTTTATAACTAATGATAAGACTATAAACGTCAGCTGCATAAAAAGAACCCCCCCCCCCCCCCCCCCCCCCCCCCCACGTCCGACCATAAACCAAAGCGTAGGCTCAAGTCTTCGCGGACTTGTCATTTACTCATTAGATTGTCGCCACAGTAACTTTAGCGGAAAATGGCAGGGTAAGTCCGCAACTTTAGCTCGTTCCATGTCCAGGGTAGATTCCTTCTTATTACGAGGGATCAAGAACTCATCCGGGTTGTTGCTGGGTGGGGGGCTGTTCCATCGATTTTTTTGCGGGGAAGAGTTAATCTTTGCACCTTTTATTGTGTAGAGTATGTAGTGTAATAATCTTTATTGATGAGCGTATAAAACCTGCATATAATGGCAAAGGAAATAGAAGTTACAATACTTAGTACGTTTTTTTACGACTCTAGAGATTGGACGCTGGAGTTTGAAAGTGCTCTCGAGGGGTATTGGAAAAAAATACCGCTGTAGTAGAAGTTCTGTCCATTTGATACCATTTCCTCCTTCTTGTGCAGTAACTAATAAAAAAAATTGAAAAGGAAAATTTTCTAAATACGTCCCATTATTTATTATAGATATTATCATTATGAATTCAATTTTTCTTTGTTCTTACTATCAGCAGTGTAAAATATAACAAACATACAGGCATATAATTATTGTTATGTGTATAATGTGTTATGTCTAATTAATATTAGACATACCACACATATCAACCGTTTTCGCTGCTAAATTTTTGTGGAAAAGTTTAATAAATATTTTTAAATCAATAAATTTTCAATTAATTCCTTAATGCTCTAGTCAGAAAAAGTAAATGTGACAATAATGCACTATCATAATGTTCACATATCGTGCGGAAATATAATTATTTCGATGATGCGTGACGTGACCCATGTGGACACTGCATTCTAAGCAGGTACCATCAGCGTCACTTATTGCATGTATGATTGAATTCTGATATTGTACTGCGACTTAAGAGATCTAATGAGTTCCCTATTCTTGCTGTTTTACAGCTGGACTTCCAATCCTATTCCTTTCAGAAAATGTAGATTATGATGAAGTCCCAAGTTAGATTTCAACATGCTCCCAGGTGCAACGTCCTTGGGTTGCACACTGCTATTCCTAATTCCTGTCAACATTGAACTGGACGCAATTTTCATTAGCGTGTACTTGCGCCCAAGAGATACTCGAGTGTTTCCCCAAGCTTTCAATGTACTTGGTTCTAGGCCCATATATTCCTATTCCAGTTCCCTCGATACCGTTTTGGAGCCGTCAGTATACCATTTGATGGCATCTCTATTCAACCTCAAGATGGTGTTATGATCCCAACCGCTCTTGTCACTGAGTTTTGTGCTGAATTCTTTCACAAAGCTCAATTTTTCTTGACATGTTGTCCCAGGTTTGATCGCCGTCATGAGATTGAGGTCTATGCCTAATCGTTCCTTTCTTGATCATTCTGAGTTTGGTTCTTTTTGCCACACCCTCCATCACAACGTGGAGAAGGTAAGATCCAATACTACTTCGATAGCTGCTGTTGGGTTCTCATAGACCAGTTATGTATACACATGCTAATCTTTGCACTTTCGAGGCCAGATTAGTTCTTTTGTTCCAGTTCCATCGGATGCCATAAGAAGATGATTGGTCTCCACTATCGCGCTTTTAATATCCAAAGCAATATTTTTGGGTTGTATGCCCAATTATTTCCTGCAAAGTTGCCGCACACCTTCAGGGATATTTTGGGCTTGTTGGCTACTGCAAGTTTGTATAAGTGGGGGTAAGGCTTAGGTATTTAACTTCCGTTCTCCAATCTATGTTTTGTCTATCCATTTATATAATTTTGAGATTGAATTTCCTTTACCCAGTGGATGGTACCAAGGTAGTTTTAGTGAGGTTAACATTGAGTCCCACCGATTGGTACCATCTTCTCGGATTGATTAACTGATACATTAAATGCCTATGGAAAAAGTGTTTAATTTAGATTTACTAGGAATTTTAACTTATCTAACAGAGACTTTATTTTAATGTAACTAATTAAAATGGTAGATATTACTCAATAGACTAGATTAGAACCGCACACTCTAAATAATTACAATCGATCCGGGTGACACACCTTTTATATCTTATCATTTACATAAACATCGAAGGATAGTAAAACTATCGAAGCAGCTATGTGTCTTCGCAGTAGTTCAATCTTTTTAAATAAAATTTTATATCACCGTGTAAAATAAAACCAAAGGAACTCTTTTATATAAATAATTACTTTCTGGCTTCGAGGTTTAATAATAATCACAAAACCATTGCAGCGCCGGACAAAAATGAATTCTTGCGATTATTTGTTGTAAATATGTAGTATATATAATATTGAAATTATTATATAGAGTGTCAACGTATGTGTCATGCCAAAAAGATCTTTTCCTATCTACTGCAACCTTACAGGCATTTGGGAATTCGCATCAATTAACATTGGACAATCTCTAATATGTATTAAGAAGAAATATACTTGTTACACACATTGATACCTAATAAAAAAGTGCCATCTTACACACTAAAAAAAAATTAGGTATTTTTTCTTAGTAAAAATTCCTTTTTTTGATAATTTTCCCCATTGAATGGGGGTACAGAACTCTAACATTGTAATATTACCAAGAAAAATATTAATATCTCTTACAAAAAACTTAAAATTTCTTACAATTTGGAAAATTACAGTCATAAATATGGTAATTTTCAAGTGATAAGAAAATAAGCAAAGCACGCATGCGTTAACATGTTCTGGTTCAAGTCAGACGTAGGCAGAAATGACATAGTGTTCGGTCACGTGTGGTTCTGTTTTCTTGATGATAAAAAGAGAAAAGTTAATGAATTTAGCAATGTCATTAATGAATAGTAAAAAAAGAACAGGGCCCAATATTGAACCCTGCGGAACTCCCAATAAAACAAGCAAATGGACTGAATCAACGCTATATATAAAATTATTAGAAGTCTTGTATGACAATTTAACAAACTGCAACCTATTTGTAAGGTATGACGCAAACCAGTTAGCAACCACACCACGTATACCATAGATTTCCAATTTTTCTATTAAAAGGTTGTGATCGACGCAATCAAATGCTCTAGTAAGGTCACAAAAGATCCCAGCAGAGCACCGACCACGGTCAATCGCGTTCAACCTCATCTAACAATGAATAAACTGCAGACACAGTAGAATAGTTCTTTCTGAAAGTCTGGTAAGCATGGCATATTCAAATATTTTAGAAAACTTGATGTGATTGACATTGGTCTATAGTTAGTCACATTTGTAAGGGCATTCTTTTTATAAATCGGACATACAGCTGAAGTTTTCAAAATTTCCGGGAAAATACCTTTTGAAAAGGAAAGATTAATAAGTTTAGTTATTGGTTTCACAAGAGAATCGCTAACAACTAGTAACAGATTACAAGGTAAATTATCAGGTCCGGAACTTTTCTTATTTTTTAAATTCATGATCACACTGCACATTTCTACTTCAGAAAAGGGCAAAGCACATATACTATTACTGCAACGATCAATAACGGGCAATATGACATTATTATTAAAAGGCATTTGTTTATACGATATCAAGTACTTACGATTTTCTTAAAGAAACTCTCATTATTTTATACAAAGTCGGTACAGTTACAGATAAAGTAGTAGTAGATTTACGTCAAAAGTGTATTACGAAACTGTAAATCATCACAATAGCAAAGTTTTCTAGCCTATAGTAGCAAATACGTTAAACATATTCTGCAAGTACGGAAATTGCCGTGAAGATGGCGGTTTTCCTATTTCACTACAGCAACTTTCCATACTCGATATAAGTTTTCTACACGGCAGATATAGTAATCAAATATTTATCTATTACTTGCCAGATAAATATTTCTTGGGAACTGTTGTCACAACAGCTGTGACTACATGAAAAAAACCTTCGAAAAATTACTTACAGTTAGAAATATTACTTCTAAAAGTAAAATATCTGTACGGTCTTTGGAGCACAAAATTGCCCCAAAATCGTATAGGAATTATACCAAAAATGTTTTAGTGTGTACAATAAATGTAGTAATAACCTAGATAGTTGGAAAACATAAAACTAATCAAACGAATTCTCCATTAATTTAATTAAAAGAAATTGATTCCAGGTTGTTTGTTTGCCTCTTATCGTTCATGTTACCTACGATACGTTTATTGAAAAGCTTATTTGTGCTTTTCGCAGTAATTGCGGTGTTATAGCTGAAGATAATTGCTTCATCGGAATTACATACATATGTACAAGGCAAAACATCGATATCTCCTACACGAACTTAAAGATCTAATGCACGCTATATGAAGATTAAAATTAATATTACATTACTAGTACCAAATAAAAATTGGGCGAAAGAATATTGGCCTCTCATTAATTAATAAACACAATGCCACCACCCTTTGTTCTCATATTTGTAAAGATCAAGTTAATTTTAAGAAAATTATAGTTGATGTTATGTTCTCGTGTTTCATTTTATATATGTAGGCGTTAGTAGCAAACTGTACATATTTGAGACACGCAAAACCCATACGCATGAACGAATGATATAACCTACTAAAGTGGAATGAAACACTTCTGCATTTTATTGCTATTTATTGTTTTATTGTGCTAGATAGAGTAACGATGTTCGTTCGTTTTATTGCATAAAAATACATATGCATTTATTGATTGCTTTTAATATTGAATTTCCATGCGCATGTTAGTTATGCATATATGAAATGAATGTAAAAATAAATACCTACGCACACTTTGTATGCACATGCCCTGAAAAGGTAAACCCGAGAATACAACGTATTTATATAAGCAACCCTTGTTCTATATTCAGGCTTGATACATTCAACTATAAGCAAAGTTTATTAATTAATTTAATAGGCAGGTAGATGGGTTAGCTTTTGTTGTATAATAATTCTATTATTCACACTAATTTAACTAGTCAAGAGTAAGTATCTATTATAATATGTAGAAAATGAGATAAAAAAAATATGTTATTGTTTCAGTTGCAAGTTATTTTAAACTTATAACATCAATTTTAACATTTATTAGTAGTACAGTTTATTAAAGAAATAGACAAAGCGCAATTTTTACGACAATTTCAGCAATATTATACAAGGTGATTCTCAACATATGCGACAAACTTTAAGCGCTGATTCCTGTGGTTATTTTGATTATAAAAGTTCATAAGAACATATGTCCAAAATCGATTAGTTCTAAAGTTGTACAATGTTTAATAGTAAGTTAACATAATTAATGTTTTTATTATAAATTAACAAAATATTTAATAAAACAAAATTAACTTATACTAACTGTTGAAAATGACCGCCCCCAACTGCAATACAAAGCTGCGATAATACGATTTCTCAGTTCATCGACATTTTCAATTGGAGTCGTATAAACTAATGATTTAAGGTGACCCCAGAGAAAAAAGTCCAAAGAATTTAAGTCTGGAGACCGAGGAGGCCACGGTTGTGGACCTCCCCGTCCTATCCACCGATCTAGATACGTATTATCCAAAAACTCGCGAGCAACTAAACTAAAATTCGCTCAAGCACCGTCATGCATAAAATACATTTGTAATCTTAATTGCAACGGAACTTCTTCCAGCAGTAGGGGTAGCTCCTCTTCAAGAAAGTTGCAGTATACCTCGCCATTTAACCGCTTGGGAAGAAAATGTAGACCTATCATGTGATCTCCAACAATTCCGGCCCACACATTGACAGAGGATTGCTTGATGACGGGCATTCACTAGTTCGTACGGACTTTCTTTGGCCCATATGTCATTATTATGAAAATTAATAATCGCGTTTCTAGAGAAAGTAGCCTCGTCGGTTAAGAATATTTGAGACAAATAGTCAGGAATTTGTGCGATTTTGTGTTGCATCCATTGCAAAATGCCACTCTTTGCGGAAAATCTGCCGGAAAAAGTGCCTGCACCCGTTGAATGGATACAACAGTTGATCTTTCAATATTCTCCACACTGTGGCCCGACTAATGTTTAAAGCAAACGCAATTTTTCTGGTGCTTGTAGTAGGATGTTCCTCAATTTTATTTAGTACCATTTCTTCAACTTGTGAAGTTCTCACTCTAGATGGGTGCCCGTTATCAGTCGTCCGTTTTTTAAAATTTCCCATTTCACTAAGACGTTGGTGAAGACGGGCAAATATTGAATTATGCGGGATGATACGGTTCGGGTATCGTTCTTCATAAAGACGTCTAGCAGCACGCGAATTTCCATTGGGCAAGTAAACAAAATGCATATCACACATCTCAGCATTCGTGTAATTCATTTTAGAAAACAGAAACTGGCAATAAACTGAATGAATACTCTAACAACTACTGACAAATATTGAAATGACAAATAAATAATTCCCTCTCAACACAATAGTTTTTGAAGAACCAATTGTGATATTTTATCATGTTAGTCATAGTTCATAATTTATTATTAAACATTTAATAACTTTAAAACCAAACCGTTTTGGACATATACTCATATGAACTTTTATGATCAAAATAACCTCAAGAATCAGCTCTTAAAGTTTGTCGCATATATTGAGAATCACCCTGTATAGTTTTAAAATATTCAGATACACTGAGATCGAGAATGATTGTCCTGATCATACACTACTTTCCGCGATGCGCAAATCAATATTTTCATCCAATCATTCTAATGAAATTAGTAATACAGCGTTTCCTCAAATTTTTAGATCACCCGATTTTACACCGCTTGACTTTTTTTATGTGGTCATCTAAAAATAAAATTTATCGGAACCGCTCACATAATATGGATCAATTGAAAGAAGCAATAAGAAATGAAATAGAGAATATTATAAACGAGCAATTAGTAAATATTTCTGAAAACATGAAGAAGAGGGTAGATGCTTGCATAAATAATGGTGGTTCTCACTTTGAACACAGCATGTAAGCAGTGCAGGTATGTTAAAGAAACATCTCCCCAATTTTTTAAGTTATATTACATTTTTGTTGTAGAGCGTATGGCTATGAAAAGCATCCATCCATTATTCAGTACCTCGTATAAATTATGAAGAATGTCTGATATAAGTTAAGATATGACATAAATGTGTATTTTTGCAATATGTATTGTTTAAGCCTTCTCTACCTTTAATTAAACCTGGTTGTATTTGTTATCAGAAATATACTGTTTTGAAAAATGTTTAGTAGGGGAGGGAGGGGCACGTAGTTACAATTTTTAGATAATTGTCAATATGACAAAGCCTATCACATAATTTGTACTTTCGATTGTTTTTGTCGATAATATAACTATTCAGCTATTAAAATATTTCCAAAAAAATATTGAAATTTATGCTATTTTTTTACTATAGGCAATTCAATTACAAAAGTCAATTGTAACAACTTGCCCCCCGGTTCGGGGCCAGTTGTTACACCTTTGGGGCACGTTGTTATGGCAGATAATATCATCAAAGATAAATCAAAATATACTCTTTATTTTTAAACGTTATAAAAAGAACGAACATTTTAAACAATCTTATAATAATAGCACTTCTATTAAACTAAAAAACTTTGGATCCTAACATTAATAAGACGCTCACTACTATTTAAATTAGATAGAAGAGGATTGAGAAAAATATATAACCATTTTTCATAGAGGTATGTAACAATATCATATACAAGTATTAAATCAGTCTTCATCAGAATTAATGCAAATAAATGAGCAAACGTTTCCCGTTACACATTTGACATGGGCCCACATTTTGCATGATATTACATTCTACCCACTCTTCTTTTTTAGAAGTGCTGTAACTTTCACTACACACTAAACAATACCATTCATCAGTATCAGAGTCTGAATCTGAATCCAATATTTTTTTCTTCACTTTATCTTTTCCTTTTTTATCTATTTTCGAGGCCTTTCCTTTACCTTTTCCTTTACCTTTTTCTCTTCCTTTATTTTTTTCGCAGTTTTTTTTGTCTTGGCCAATTTTTCTTCATATTCTTTTGCTAATGCATCTTTTTCCGGTGTATCGGTTAAAACAGCGGATTTCGTTTACGGCGACTATGGACGGTTTGTTTTCGAGCTTCAGCCTGGGGAAAGGTCTTATCTTTGAAGGCGAAAAATTATCAAATTTACTTTGAGTAGCAGATGAACCTGGCACCGATAACCCAATTTCATTTTCTTTTTGAACGCTTGACGAATTTGGAGTCGGTAATGCAGTTAAACGTTTTTTACATGCGCGATTCGGAGAAGGTGGAACAGTAATATTTTGAAAGGTATCAGGTGTTGGATTTGTTGCTGTTTCGATTGCCTCTATAATTTCAGTGGTGCTTATGTTCAGTTGAGGTGCAGAATCTAACAATTCCGGATTTTCTAGGTCCAGTGTTAAATTGGATATGTTCTGCAAGGTCGTGGAACAACCTGTTTCTGGATTGGGGTATGGACGATCAGTAACATAAGAAGGTGCAAAATCACTGTCTTGGAAAATATCACGATTGAAGGGCCATACTCCTGTCGATTTAAATCCAGCTATTATGTTTGCAGGATTTAGGGCAAGTGGCAGTGAATCTTTTACCAGACCTGGAAGATCATGAATTGTCATTGTTTTTCCTGGATAATTATACATCCAGGCTGTCTGTGCTCGATTAAAGTAGTTTTTAAATGGACCATAAACTCCCACATCTAACGGCTGTAGATTGTGGGAGCAGTGCGGTGGAAATGACAGCATGATTACGTTGTTTCTTTTGGCTTTCTCAACGACGTGAATATTTACGTGTGAACTGTGGTTATCCAACAGAAGGAGAACAGGTTCTTCGATGGAAGGTTTGACATGTTTAATGAAATGATCCATGAATATTAAAAATTCCTTTTCGGTCATCCATCCTGAAGCATTACCTGCTCCAATTGCATCTGATGGTCCAGCACGAACAAAGAGGTCCGTATATCTTATTCTGGGAAAGACGAACATCGGCGGGACAGAATTTCCAGCTGCATTTACGGCACATGCGAGCGTTACAAGTGTTCCTCTTTCGGCAGATGTGATCGCACCTACTTGTTTTTGACCGCGGGCAGCAACTATCTTTTTAGGCTTTTGTACCGTCGTGACACCCGTTTCGTCTATGTTCCATATGCGCGAAGCAGTGAATTCATATTTTTGGAGTAACCCTTGCAGTTTGTCAAAAAAATCTTTAACGTTGGTTCTGTTGAACGACGTTGCTCTACTCAAAGATGTAGCCTCTGGTGTTCTTAGCGACAGTTGAGAATTTCTACGCATAAAATTGGTAAACCAGTCCGGCCCAGCCATATTATTTTTAAGCCAGCTAGAGGGAATACTTTTTAAGTTGAGTTTTATTGCACATTGGTAAGCTAGTTTTCGCACCTCTGCTGGTAGTAAACCAAAATATATTTCTGCACTTTTGAGTAGGTACGAAGCTAATTTATCTTCTGTTTCTTGTGAGAATACCAACTTAGGTTTAACGTACCCCAATGAACAACATTCATTGTTTTTCTTTTTTCTGACATATCTGGATCATGACATCGGACACAAATCAAACATTTGGCTTGCTTTTCGAATGCTCGTTTTATTTTGCAATACTTCTGCTGCAGCAGACTCGTAAACTGCCTGACTTTTTGAAGCTCTCTCAGTTTTTCTTTTATAGTTTCTCATTCTGAAAAAGAAACAATGAATATTTAAATTTAATAAATGTGAAGTTACATATTGAAAAAGACAGAATGGAAGGTCATTATGTACCGGACACCTTAGTTTTGACAAAATGACAACTTTGGGGCAAGTTGTTACATGTAACAACTTACCCCAAAAATTTGTAACTACGTGCCCCATAGCACAATTTTATAAACAAACTGAAGTCACCATTAATCGATAGCGCGAGCAGAAAAAAACAATTTTGCAAATTAAAAGTAGATATATTAAGAAAGTTCGAGCATTAAAAAAGTTGTGAAAATAAAAAAATATACATCGGAAATTAAAGATTTCGTAATGGATTTTTTTACTTACTTGGCTGAAATCGAGGCACATGCACACAACCTGTCAACACGCCGCTCGGCGGGTCACTGCTCATTATTAAGTAATGCGCAATGGTATAAGGAACCATATAAGTCCAATACTATGTACCAGAGAGTTCAAATTCCCGGTAAAAATGCGTATAACTATTTACCCCTGTAACAACGTGCCCCTCGTTCCCCTACGTTATTTTTGCGCGAGAGTCAGTTGACTCATACCTTAGGTGCAATTTTGATGCACTACACTTGTTGTCCGTGTTGACATTAGTGTATATTAAGTTGCATACGCACAATTAGACAAAAACCGCACAATGACCGGAAGTTACTGTGTGTTGTATTACTACTAACTTCATTCGAAACAGTGGATGTAAATATTGATATAATCTTCGTGGAAAGTGGACTAGGATCAGGGCAATAGTCACTTAAATGTGAATGTGAAAAGCGGTATATTGCCAAAACAAGACGAAGTATTTAGTGCAGAGTGAAAGGACATCAGAAATGGAGCATATGAAAAAAAAACCTACATTCATTAAGTAGACAAATTATTAATCAGTACCTAAGAAACATTTCTTTATAACGGTTTAAAAGAATAATTATTTATTTGAATGAATGGCTATACATTAACGAGAAAGAAATTTTTGAATGTACTTATTTTCTGAACCAAAAGTTGATGGTAAAAATATTTTGCAACTCCCTCAAAAAAAAAAAACCAAAGGTAACACGCACACACCTTTTATTCCGTATTTTAATGAAGTTGTGCATTATTCATTTGTCGGCGAGGTTCCCGCATGGTCCATCCAATTACTTTGAGCAAAATTTAATTACGGGAAAAAAAAACTGCACAGTCACTTAGATATATATACCTAAAAACCGTTTCACACCCTTCCATTTGCCCATTATTAATCTCATCACGATTTAATAAGGGGATGTCCGTGTTTTCCAGATGTTATTTGACTTACATTGTGTAGATATCGCGAACGTGGGAGAACATTGACTTCTCAATCGATAACGGCAATAATTTCCCGTCCCCAATTTCGATGGCGTTATCATGTTCTAATAATGTATTCAATAGTCAAGATATTAGGTTATTGTATAATGTCGATTCACGTCGCCTTTTATGATGGGTACGACATTCATCGTTAGTACTATAGGTACTTGAGCGGACGACACTTCAAAGAGAAGTTGTCTAAACAAACTGCTTCAGATACCCCTTTTTTATTGTTTCGAATTTCGTCAGTTGAATTAGACAAACAAAAGCCGTTTATTTGCATGTAAATTACAAAGGAGCAGCAGCAAAATATGCTCGGAATATTTCTGCTAAATTTAATTTGGAAAACACTTTTATTTGGTGATTCTTTCTGTGATAAAAGAAAAAAAAAAACAGTGAATTATATCAGTGAAAGTATTAATAATTTTTGGTAGACACAATCGATTTTGTTAGTGATTACACCGAGAGAAAAAAAGTGCTGTATTAACTAATAAAATGGTGTATTGAACACTTTTTTCTTTTTCAATATGAGCAATAATATTTTAGTGTTAATGCAATACGTAAGAAAATGTTAAATTGCGTTAGTTAACTGAATAATAATAAATGTTATAAGAAACAGACTACGCGTGATTCTTTGAATATGTACTTAATTTTCCATTAACAATTTCTACCTGCTAATTGAATAATACAACAACAATATCCCAACACAGTTACTTGTTGTAGACACACGAAGTAATAATTGGGTCTATAATTTTATAAAATTGGTTTAGCACTACAAAATGTTGATTCAAAACTTATATTGTTTCATTTAACCTATCTGTAGTATTCATCGAATGACTATTTGCATGTAATTCAACACCTTTAGGTGGTTATACGAAAAAGATTATCTTGTTAGTGGAACCATTTTCGATTTTGCTTAAAATCACGTTACTGATTGGGCGAGTTTTTAATTTCATCGATGGATCCGTCGATTACTGTATCATTAATGTATTAAACAAAGATATACTGTAATCGATGGATCTATCGATGAAATTAAAAATCCGCCGGCACATTCAGCAATTAGTCCATTGATAGCAACGCATAGCTATATCACAGCTATATATTGCCTAATTAGGAAGGCTATAGTAGGTAATAGAAGAAAAACATTTACGGCATTATATACTAAACTTATATTAGCTTAATAGCATAACTAAAAAATTTATAAAGGTTTTATTCATACATTTGAAAGGAAAGTACAATTTAACGTTTCATAATAAATCATTAGTAACAACATTATGACATATTTTACCATAAGCTGGACAACTGTTTTGCGCATGCGTAAAATTACAAAGTGTACACCGACCTGTTCTAGAATTGTTCGAATCCGTTACAAACGATCTTGTTTGAATTTGCCGGACACCTCTTTCCAATGATCTTCCATCCTTGTGCGGCCCTTGGGTGAAACGTGTCTTCTGTCTTGCTCCTGCATCCGGCTGTCGATCGATGTGTTTTCCAGCGTAATTTCAATATTATTTAAAATTTCTCGAACTTCCTTTCCTATACAGTGTAACTGCTTGTATTTCGGCTGTTTTCCCACTGCAACCACTCGCGGTAGAATATAATTCCCAATCTTCTTTGAATTGCCTCCAATTTTTTGCTAGGTCGCCCTCCATTTTCATCTTCTCGAGTTGAGATATATTCTCCATTTTGTTTTGTTCCTTTCTGACACTTTTTTTTTTATAATTTGTTGCACTTTTTCTTCCTTTCACTGATTTTTTTTTTGTATTTTGTTTGTTTTTTATTCTGACTGCCGCCATGTTATATATATGTACTGCGCGATAGGTTTTGATTATCTTTATTATTCAATATTAATGTTACAGAAACTTACAAACATAGGTCTTATTGCTACGGAGGTTGGATACTGACTGACTATACGCATGTGCGATCACCTATATGTAATAGTATTAAATATTACATTTCATTGAGTTAACACCGATAGTAAATATTTAAAGAACACCTTTCTCAAATGTCAAATCGACAATTTGTGGGATTAAACCAACAAGATAAAATATTGGTTACGCCTGAACACTACAACCTTGTTAAATTAACTCTAAAGTGTGCAACAATAGAAATATGTTTGCTTCAAATAGGTGCATATGATTCACTTAAATGCAACATGGTTAAATCAATGCTCAAATTCGTGACACTACGAAAAATGTTGAAATAACCATTTCATTTCTCTCAGTGTAATGTCTATAAAAAGATTGCAATCTTTCATTCGAACCTAGTTGAAAAGGTTTCACCATATATCTCATTCGTGAAGCTTTGTAGATCAGCTCTGCTCTCTGCTAGGAGTATATAGTTTGTTGCCGTGGGATTGCGATCGTTTCATTTATGTATTTTAGTTAAAGATTATCGTTTAATTAAATTAAGAATTAGACCCTGCATGGCCATTTAGCAGCTAAGTTTCGTACTTCTTGCTCATTCCAACGCATCTTAGTCACGTGATAGTCAAAAGTAATGGTCAATTTTTCGTTATTTATTTGCAAATTATTAGTAATTCATTGTCCGTCAAAATAGCTTTTCATTGTTCAATTATTAGTTCAAGTTTCGTTCATTAAAACCTTTTCCATTTGCGTGAATTACTCCGCATTGTTAGTTTGTCAGTGACTGATTTGATTAACGTTAGCTTAAAGCTTTCAGGCTTTAACAGGCTTTCAAAAACATCACACGCTGTTAGTTCGCTCCGTGAAAGCTTTATTAGTTACCACGTTTGTTGTGGGATATTGTCACGTGAGGAGCATCAAATATCGAGCGCATTTTCTGCTTTGCCTGGGGCTGCCTGGAGAAGTGTTCGTTGCATCGATATTTTCCTGAAAAGGGGTTTACAAACAGTAGCGTTAGCCGGCATCCATTTAGTTTAATGGCGTCATCTTTAGGTCACTGGTAAGCTGACTTTGCTTTCGGTTGTTAACTTTATTAGTTTTGGTAATCCGGTCCTTTCCTTTAGGACCTATTTTGCTGAAATTACTAGACTATGTTAAGATTCGAAGTTATATTTCGTAAATACCATCATAATAGTAAATTTACTCATTGCACGCTCATTATATATAATTTAGATTACTAGTTAAGTGTAGAGGTTAAGAGCGAACACCAATTGTGATCGTAAAAGGTGCCAATCTATATGCTAAGATTTGTATTTTCTTGTAATATTATTATTTTGTTTTCTTTGTAACAAATATACAGTGTCACCCAAAAATTTGTGTTTTAAATAAATTATTTCGATCCGTTGAGACCTTAATGGTTTGCATGATATAAACCTTAATGGCAGTCAGTTATCTTGCATTTTGCAGGCCATTATATTTTTGTATATTTTTAAAATCAATACTTCTTATTTGTGCAGATCCCCAAGAGATGCGCGGACATCAGATTAAGAACTCTTAGTCTATATCATACTATATTTAAAATAAAGAATAGTCGGATTAAAATATCATTTCGATTGTATAGTAGCAAAGATTGATGATATCCTTTTAAGTCACTTGCCGTTATAGAGATCCAAAAAACGTGCTTACAATTTTATATATTATGATTTTCAAGAGCCTTATCTTATCTCGATTACCCTTTGCTTGCCGGTGTAATAAAACTATTTCTATCGACTGTCCTGGTATCACCCAAATTAAAATTGAAGTGTTTCTGCAAAACAGTAAACTTCCTTCATGAAAGGAGGAACAAATACTTAACAAAGGACAGTAGTTTGCCGAGGATATCCCGAATTACCTTTTTATATTCCGCAGAGTCAGAAAGATGTCGTACCTTCCCAATTGCCGCGTTAAAACTTACAAACGCGGGAGTATATTCAATGGTTTTTTCTGGACGATAAAGTTTTGCGGGGAAGCGTAAACCGAGATAAATGTAATTGAGCGGATCTAAGCTAATATTAGAATAATTAAAATTCCCAGTGTGATGTTAATTCAAACAAAGTTACCTTTGTATATATACTGCGTTGGTTATTTCGCAAGTAAGGGGAATGTGACGAGGTGAACTTCTTGTGAAATTGTAATTATATTCGATTTTTATAATTAGAAATGAAAAATCAAATAACATTTCTCCTAACAAAAAAAGAATGTCTATATGATCTATGTAGTTACTCAAACAAACACTTGCTTTAGAATCTTTAGATCTTCGATGCGCGCAAAAATAACATATGCAATTTTAAAAAGGACAGGATGGACTATGTTAGCATAATTTGAGGATCGCACGAAAGGTCTTATAAACAGCTACAATGGCTGAAAGAAATGCAGGATGTATACGCTTTTGAATTTAAATTCAATTTGAAAAACTCGATTGGATATAAATTGTTAATTAAATGTAGTAATATGTGTATTGTAATTTTTCGAAAGTATTTTCTTTATGATGTACACCCACCTACCTTTATTTTATGATGAATGTAAGGTGATTGCATAATTTTGCAATAATTATTTATTGTAATTTAGTCTAAACATTTCATAGTTCCATTCCATGGTCGTATGGGCATTCTCATAAGTTAAATATCCAATACTCTCCTCAAATTAATGTAATAACAGATTTTTCAGCGCAGTTGCACTCTTGCGAAGACAATCACAGTCTATGTCTGTTACAGAATTTTATAAAATCCTATTTGTTCCAAATTCCAACCTAAAATGATGGTTATGATAGAGAACACCAACAAGTAAGAAAAACTCAATCAGATAAATATATTGGCTGACATGTTTCGGCTGACCAGCTATCTTCAGAGCCGTGTTATAGCAGAGGCAAACATTTAAAAGTCAACTTACACGGGTACAACTTCAGACAACAGTTTTTGAGAAGAGAAATGCAGACTCTAAGTTAATTATATTACTTTTACCCACAATTTACCTACATAACTGTTTGGTAATTTTCTCCAACGACGATATTCCCAAGAAATGTTCCCGTTCCTGAGCCTTTCTCCGTAATTTGAACTTCCAGGACCCCCCAATTGATGTTCCTGATCAGACTTGACCACTCTGATGGGTGCCGGTATTCTGGCCCACATTAACCTAAAATATAAACGTAATTATTTTAATTCTTATCTAAATTTAGTATACTTGCATGAAATTTTATTTTAATATGTTCGACAATTTTTTTCCATAACCGCAATCCATTTTTACTAATGGAAATGGAATTACTAATTAAAAATGTAATTGTTACTAAATAACAATACGCTCTTATTTACATTGTTTTACACTGCTATTTATTTCGAACCACATTTTCAAATAAAATCTCATTTGCTAGCACTTAACTGTTTTCTTTATCTTACAAAGATCGTTAATAGTATTGATACATGATGTATAAGAGTCTCACGGACACAATTTCACTTGAATTAACCACTTCAACATTTGCATAAAGGACAGCGGACAACAGTACCCCATAGCATCGTTGGTTATACTAAAGGTTAAAGGAGGGGTAACTACACGTAATTTTTTTTATGCCGGCGCGTCCTCTAAGCTACTGTAGTCAGAAATTCTCCCCCCGCGTCCTTATTCAGGTTGTTTTACACTGCTATTTATTTCGAACCACATTTTAAAATAAAATCTCCCATTTGTTTGCACTTATCTGTTTTCTTTATCTTGCAACGTTCATTAATAGTACTGATGCTTGATTTACTACCTATTTATAACCATATAGATCAAAATGCAATTTCATAACATTTTTGGTTTCCCATTTCGAGGACTTTGGAAATAGAAGGAAGATGCTAGTAAAATAAGTTTTGAAGTTGGTTTTATGGAATAGGCAGTGATACCCGAAAATGGCGTCAATTAAAGAAGAACAGTGCTTAGAAGGAAGAACAAAATTGAGACTGTCAGGTAGAGGAAATGATCGTGTCAGCCAAAATCTACGAAAATTTGAATGAATCAAAGCTAAAAGAAGAACATTATTAGGTGGTTTAGTCTTTTTGACCCACAAACATAAAATGTTCCGTCATTTCGGTTGACTTGAAACTGCAGGGTGACTTGACACAAAAGTGACATTTTTCATTTAATGGTGGACTACCTTCTGTTGGTGGGAAGTATAAGTTCAGAAAACTGTGTATCCTGATTACAGGTATTCGTAATATAACTATGTCATCAAAACGTTATAGTAAATGTTGTCGTTTGGTAAAAAAAAAAATCAGAAATTTGGGTAAGTAAAATGTTGTTTTTTTGAAGGCTGAATACTTTCATTTGTACAGTATTTAAAATAGCTTTTGAATTTGCTGAAATATTTTTTCCTACAATCCCCAATTATTGGGCTACAGATAACTCCAAACATAACCTCAAAATTCTTGCATGTAAGGGTAGATTCAGCCCTTTTATTTTTTTGTGACATTTGTAGGGTGACTTGAAACATGCCGTCTGAGATGTTTCTGAGATATTATTACCTATACCTATCTGTATAATATGTAGATTTGTCTATTTTTGTAAAAAGAATTGTTTTTTTGTTTTATTCAAATTTAAATATAATTAATTAAAATAAATTAATGAGAATTTTTATATTTTTTTTACTGTTTTTCATATATAATAAATTGTTACTTCTTTAAAACTGTTTTTTTTTGTTTCAAGACAGTCTTTATGAAGGGTTACGTGATGATTAAACGTGATTTGAAGGATAGTTTCAAGTCACCCGAATTGCGGGTGGCTTAAAACAGAGGGGTTAATATTTTTTTTCTCGGGGATGGGCTACCACTGGTACTCCATCTTTTGAGGATAGATACCTTGAGTCCATAGGTCGCTTTTCCAATATTTCACTTGTTCTTCACTCATTTATTTAAAATTCTACAGTTGAAAATATGTCAAAAGTGTTATCATGTCACCCGAAATGACGGTTATATATTATACATTTGTGACCCCATAAATTGATATTATTGTTAATTGTATTTTATTGTTAGTTCAAGCTTACTTAGTGCTCTTACAAACATTGTTCCGGACAATTTATCTTTCATCGGTATGTATATTTTTAGTAATATGTTGTGTATTCCCTTCCGTCTGGAGTGAACAACGATCTTTTAGTTTCCACTTGGGCGCTATTTTGAATTGGAGTTGTTTGACTGATCATCGACAAACAGTCGGAGCCAGATAATTGTTAGTAGTAAACCAGATTATTCTTCTTGTGGCCATGACAGCAGACAACAGACACATATGTCAAATGATATTTGACATTTATAGAGACTATCGATTCGTTAGCAAGCAGCTGAAAAGTGACTTGACGGGTGGATTGTTGCATCCTCAAGTGTCCCGTGCCACCTAGCAGATAAAACATCACTGGTCACAATATTCAAATTAGACATCAGACAGGTCTATAGGATAAAACAGTCAAAATATCGTAATTATCTTTATCTAGACCTGAAAAATAGTTAGAAAAAAGAAATATTAGTAAATGTAACTCACTTATTAATGCTCTAAAAATGTCTAATGTGTCCAAAAATTAGTAACATATCAAACAATTTTGAAAAATGCTAAACTTTTTAAGAAATAAAACATCATATATACTTTATACTATATAAATAATTCGAATAACATATAGAATGTTCAACTCTTTGCTATAATACGACACCAATGCACGAGACGTAAAATTGAGACTTGAGAAGATTTACAAACTTTCCGCCATCTTAACCCGATGTCAACGATTTTAATCAAGCTACACCTAATTCGGGTGTGAACGTTCTACGCCAATCAGGTTAGGTTTAATTTTAGGCCCTCACTAAGTTAAATGGGTCACTTTAATTAGATGAGATTGCGAACGTAAATCAGAAAACATTTCTAATTTATGAAATCGATAACTGCACAGGATTCATAAATTTTCTATCGTTAAGTTCTATGCACCCGTTCAAAAAGCTCTCTCAATAACGCTTTTTTTTTTATTGCATTCATCTATTTGAGTCATTAAAACGAAATCACATTGTGCTGCAAAATCCAAGCTGGTATCGATCTTGCATCAAGGGAGGTCTGCTTGTAAGTTCTGTTATATTCGTTGCAGAGTTGCACAGAAATGCGATTGTATTTTCCTGTGCATCATCCAGCTTGATAACCCAGATGTTCTTTATATAGAGAATGCGTTTTATTTGTGGTAGTAGTCTTTTCTGTGTCCTCGTTTTACTTAAGCGGAGTACTATTTCGATAGAAAATTTTGCTGGACATTTGAGAGTATCCAGAAATACAAGTTGTCCCACCGAACTGGGTCATTAGATTTTTTTTGAACTCCTAGTCGGAATTTGATTTTGAAACTTGCAGTGTAGTCATGGCCCACTGTCATCTATTTAAGGAATATATTTTCAACTTTATAGCACTTTCAGTATACAGGGTGTTGATATCAACTTTCTTATTTTAAATGGAATGGTACAATGTTTATCGGTACAATGTATGTATCGAGTCATTTGCAATTAGTTTATATGAGGGTTCCCTATCCCTAAACTCAACCGTTTTTGAGATATTTGCAATTTTGTTGATATTTTGAGGTTTGCACTGTTTCAAGTAAAATTAAATAGCTGATAAGGTATCAGATATTTAGTGGTTCTACTAATGTCGATGTAAGTACAAAGACGTAGGTAGAAAGTGTTATGGCAATAATGACCTGATCACATACAGGGTGTTCGAAAACGCATCTCCAATGTGGATACCTTTAAACCAACAAACTTTTTTATTTCAAATGGAACATGGTATTTTTTACTACAGCATTGAATGCAGCGTAAAATTCTACATCGATTGACATTAGGGTTTGGTATAGGTACCTACTTTTGATAGTTTTTGAGATATTAGCATTTATTGCCCAAAATATGACTAATTTCCAAGTTTCGAGCAACTAAAATATTTTTTTCCCTAAAAAACACTCTGTATATTTTTTTTTTGAATGATGCGTTATCTTTGTTTGCATTGTTTGGTTTCCATACCTGAGATATTTATCATTGGAAGTTTTCCAATTATTAGCGAATTTTATGTAATTGTAATTATAAAATATTAATAAGCCATAATTATTATGCGACAGCAAATTACATGTTAATATTTTTACCTGCTTACTAAATGCATCGAAAATAAGTCAATTAAACTAAAAACTAAGAAACTATTATTCTGAAAGAACATTTATATTGGACATTTCGAAAGACTTTTAATAGTTTGTTCCTGATTTATGTTATCTGTCTGTATCGCTTAATACCTAGTTTAATGCAAAAAGCCAAGAGGCTGCATTGTTTTCGGAGACTCCATGTCAGACGGCTCCCCTACAAAGTCTAATAAGTGAACAATACAACAATACAAATAATATACAGTGTTTTGTAGGAAAAAACTCATTTTATTTGGTTGAAACTTGGAATTTAGGTATATTTTTGGCAATTTTTTGCAAGAAATGCTAATATTTCAAAAACTATTAAAAATAGGTATACCAAACCCTAATATCAATCGATGTAGAATTTTGCGCTGCATTCAATGCTGTAGTAAAAAATACCATGTTTCATTTGACAGAAAAAAGTTTTGTCAGCTTAAAGGTATCCACATTGGAGGCGCGTTTTTGAACACCCTGTATGTGATTCAGTGATTGTTGCTGTAACACCTTGTAGCTACGTCCTTGTATTTACTTCGACTTTAGTAGAACCACTAAATATCTGCTATCTCATGAAATATTTGATTTTATTTGAAAGAGGCAAATGTCAAAAAATCCATGAAAATGTAAATATCTCAAAGACGGTCGAGTTCAGGGATAGGGAACCTTCATATGAACTAGTTGCAAATGACTCGCCAAATTCATTAGACCGATAAAAATTATACCATTCCATTTAAAATAAGAAAGTTGCTATCAACACCCTGTATACCGAAAGTGCTATAAAGTTCAAAATATTTTCATTCAATAGATGGCAGTGGGCCATGACTACACTGCAAGTTTCAAAATCAAATTTCTATTAGAAGTTCAAAAAACTCTAATGTCCCAGTTCGGTGGGACACCTGTATATTAACGTTTTATCATAATTATTTTGTAAAAAATCAAAGGCAAATATACGATAATGAAGAACAGTAAAAATCAAACTAAAAATAAAATAAAATTAAGGTAACAATGAAATAATACCCCAATCAATAGAGCTTGAATGGATAATTATTGAAATTGGAGTAATAAAAAAGAACAAGGAATGTTTGCATAGAGAAATAAACACAAAAAAAAAAACATTGATGTTTCGAGGAAGAATATAAGAGAACAGCGAAGAAATAACATGCAATAAAAAATAAATTAAATGAAACAAAAGAAGCAAAGAGAATTTATAAGGCAAAAAAAGAAAATCCAACTATTAACACTATTCCCAGAAATAATGAAGTAATTAAATAGTTTTTTTATTAAGAAATAAAGCATTCTGGACAAAATACAAACACCAGAAATTATTGAAATGAAGGTCTATCAGTAGGAACATCCAAGAAGAAAATTGGATATTTCAGCAATACACTTGTTAAATGCAGCAAAAAACCAGCTATGAGTGTAAGGAACTCCACAATCAGTGTGCAGCAATAAAGGAGTATTTATATCCGAAATGTCTGTGAGAAAATTACAGCACATAATGTAAGGAATGCCTTCAATCAATAACAAATGAAGAGTGGCGTTATGTATAGAAAACGAAGGAATTTACTTTGACCATTTATTGTACCTGCTTTTTATTATTAAACCCGTTATTTTTTTAACTGCTACGTTTGTGGTTTGTATGTAGTTATTTGTCAAAACGACAAAACGTAATCTGTCAACGGTATAACATAACCTGCATCACTTACACGTTTTTAAACTTATACTGTCAGCTTAAGTTTAAATAAGAAAAATTCCATGACTTTCTAGTGAGTAGAAATATTTGACCATATGGTATATGTATTTGTATAATGCCAATAAATTGGTATTAGTATTACAATACAGAAGTGGATTAAAACAAATAGAAAAGAAGTTGTAACGGTATTGAGATATGCAAGGAGATTTTAGACGTTGGAGTTCAACTGTAGACCAAATTTTCACATTAGCGATATCAAAAAACTACAAACTTATCTCAAACTATTACTTTTTTCGACTGGTTTGGTATCCCGCAAGACAGAAATAGTGAAAATATTCATGTGGAAACAATGAATTTATTTTTATTTTAGTTTAGAAAAAACAGAAAAGATATTTTGGCCTAAATCCCAAAATTAGCATATACCACAAGTCAGTCAAATCTTTCCGTCCATGAATTGCCATCTATCCATATGAAGATTTTTCTTTGGAATCTATATGCAACCTGGACAAAAAGAGGCTACCGAGAAAAACTAGAGCGACAATGATCTAGCCTCCAACTAAATGGAGAGGACTTGCGAATAAAAATGGAGAAGGAAGGAGTAAAGAACACTTTTTGAATCCTCAGTAGAATGATAGAGTTTATTTTGTTATGTGAGGCGAAAAGTATTTGAAGAGTAAGGTGGCCTTCACAAAATCAAAGTAAAAGCGTGGTATCACTCTTAAGGCGCGGGGCCACTGCACGCGAAGCGAAGCTAAGCTCAGCGGAACTAATTTCCTTGAAAATTAGCTCCCATGTAATCTTACGCGAACGCGGCAACTAAAGCTAAGCGAAGCGAAGTTAGGCTAGCGAAGATACGCATATGATTACATGGGAGTTAATTTTCAAGGAAATTAGTTTCGCTGAGCTTCGCTTCGCTTCGCGTGCAGTGGCCCCGCGCCTTTAGTGACAGGGGACACACTAGGATACAGAAAGCTAATCGAAATTGACAAGTGAATGATGCTAACGTTATCATTAGTGACAGCCACCAAATAATCTGACAACAATTCCCATCATAGCGAAGGGTAGACACATACAAACACGTACAATATGAAAAAGGATGCAAATAGTTCAGAAGAAGTAGACTATAGTAATAGCATTATATTGTACCAACCGTCAGCTCAGTTAAATGAAAGTACCTTATTTAGTTGACAGATTTCATAAGGCATATACGTCTACTTCCAAAGTGTAAAGTCAAGAAGCTGCGACCAATTTGAAATGATTGATTCTATAGTAAGTACATTTGAATCTATACAAAACGATTTTCATTTAAGCGTCTCTTGTTTCGCATAAATACGCAAATGTCAACCAGATTTGACTGGCATGACAGCGAAATATCAATGAGAATAGAATTTTAAATAACTAAGCTATAGAGTTACGTTAAAATAATTTGAAAAGCTCGTGTGATGTTCGTAAGTATTGTATTGGGATTCTGTGCAGATGTGTAGCATCTAAGGGTGTAGGTATGTTTGAGGGTTAAACTCTTAGTACTGTTTCAGGGCATGTAGCGCCACGGCGAAACCATTAAAAAGATTGATAAGTGGCCGAGGCGCGTATCGCTAAACCACCTAATACGTGAGGCCGTTTTTTTCTTTTAGAAAGATTCTCAGTCTAGAGAGAGTCAAAAGGCTTGCACGACGTTGAGCACTGTGTACACTAGTAAATACTTACTAATACTAGATAATAGTAAAATACTAATTTCGAAAGTTTTACTATGAGATACAGCTGCGCCCTTGCAGATAAATTTTATAGGTGCTACAGACCTGCATAGATCCCCACCATAAGGTTATGTCAAGTTGGGATGCTCCATTGCTTTATTTAGTATTAATTTTTCTGCTAAAATTTTAAGCGAGGTCCATCGAGCATGTTCAAAAGAAGATGGAGAATAGTACGTTTCGAAGAATGCGATCTAGAACCGACAGACGCCGAATTCTACCAAGAATTCAGCAAGTACAACAGCATGTCCTTATGGATAAGCCTCATCTTCATCCTGACGTGCTTCTGTTCCTTCAGCCTGAAAATAGAGGACGCCCTTCACGAGACCGTGGTCTACGAAGAGGTGTCCTGCTTCCATGTCGCCTTTTCCGAATTAGACTGGGAGGAAGACGAAGTGAGGAACATATTCTATCCGGAACTGCGTACGGCTTGCGTGATGTACGACTATAACGTATCCGCCTTCAAAGATGTGTTGTATGAAGACGCTCAGAACGCAGTAAATCAGATAAAAGAAAAACCGAAGTTGACTTATTGTAGTAAAGATATCACTCCGCACGGTTTCTCTTGGGATTGGGACTTTATTGGTACTTGCGATGGGTACCTATACAAGATGGAGTTGATCGCTATGAATTATTTGGGAATAGCGTTAGGTAGTCTGCCGTTGGGCATAACTTCTGATGTGTGGGGTAGGAAGGCTGCTTTGTTAATCTCAGTGGGGTTTTATTATATAGGAGCGTGTTTCCAACCGTTGGCAAATAATTTCGATGTAATGAAGGCATTCGCGGTACTAGAAGGAGTTGGCAGGGGAGGGCTGGAAAACGTCCTTCTACTCCTTTTATTAGAACATTGTGGCCAACGCAATCGCGCTGTATTAGTCGTTTATATGATGATGTTCGGCCCTATAGGGGCACAAATCGGAATCGCGATGAAAATTAAAGTACACGGATATTGGAAAGAGTTGAGCTACATCCTCCTGGTGCCTTCCCTAATCTTCCTATTTTATCTTTGGTACGTGCCCGAATCTCCGCGTTGGTATTTGAGTTTTTCCAAGAAGAAGAAAGCATGGGAGATCCTACATTCCTTAGGCACGCGTATAGATGGATACCACTTCTTGCCAGAACTGAAAATCAACAAGTTCACCCTGTTCATAGAAAACATAACATACCTGTGCAACTCCTTAAAGTTAATCAAAATCCTATTGATGGGGAGCTACTTACTCTCTTTCCTCCTATTCGCTGAAGTACATAAGAAGCAATTCATAGGTATAAAGCACTTGAAACCCTTTGCTCACCACTGCATCGTCTGTACGGCTAGGGTCTTCAGCTATATGTACGTTTTACAACCCTTACTGATGCTCAGAAGGCAATTGGCTTTACTCTGGTTCTTGATGCTGATCACTTTCCAACTTTTCATTAATCTGTTCACGTCGGCCATCGGTTCTTACATCGTTAACGCACTAGTGCTGCTCTGTTTACACGCGGTGCAAAATATCCTGTCGTTGTACTTCGGAGAAGTATTTCCGACATGCCTGAGAGGTACTGCCTTAGGGATTTTGGGCACCGTGGCGAACAGTATGTGTACTACTCATTTGATGTTCAAATTATCGGGCCGTTTTATCGCTCGTTGGATAGTAAATCTGACGTATTTTATGGTTTCATGTATTGCCATTGCTATGGTGTGGTTCTTACCGGAGGTAAGGCTGGACGAATTACCCGATTACAAGAGATATCGAAGAGATTTTAAGACGCAGTGAAAGTACAGATTTAAAATTAATATTATTTGTAAGCCATTAATAAATAATTATATTTCGTTGAATTTTTTGTTTTCCATTCTTAAAAATCACATGTAACACAACTGCTTCAAACCTTCTTAACAAAATAAAGATTCAGTCACATTTCGCTTGTCTCTTGCCAGATCATTTCAGCAACTAAACAATAAATGAATCACTCCGCCGCCTGTAACCTTTATAACTGCACGGATCGATTCCAGAAGTTTCCACTTTAGTATATTCCGCGATGACTAATTTATTAGATCCTATCCTAACTTTTAACCATACCTTATTACAGCTGTAACTGCGGCATATCGCGCTATTATTGCTGTCTGTGTGTAAAAATACAAACATCCTCTAGATTTTCCATGTCATAGCCAAAACTAAAAGCAGGATAACATTTCAAAAATGCATTTTTCGACCCACTCACTGTATACTGTATAGATGCGCTGTCTAAACATAGTGATGTAGGTCAAATTTTTCAGAGACACGTCTGTTTACTAACACAATACCATCAGAGATCAATATTTTACAAAGAACACACCGAGGTGGTGGTGATATAGTTAATACTGCTCTGACCTTGCAATCATGTAAACAATATAAAATATACGTACCTATAGTAAATAATGTATACAGTTATGATCTTCGTTATTATTGATCGTATGATGAGGGTTAATAAAGTAGTATCAAAGATATTGGCAGAGTTACCCGGAGCCAAGCAGTGTATTGTATATAAAGTGTATATTTACTGTACACATTTTTTAATTATGTATTCTAAAATATTATTTAATAGTGGATTGTAAATTACTTAAGTAATGGGTAGCAGAAACTTATCAGTAGAGACCGGATTATATGCAAAAAAAAACGAATATATGCGCATATATATGCATCGATTTTTGAGAAAATATGCATAAACCTGGGGTATATATGCAAAAAAATTGCGACAATATGCAAAATTTTTACATAAAATAAATAAGAGCAGAAATTTAAACATTAACTTTATTGCACAACATATTTCTAAAACAATTTATAATTAAATGTTTCTCAAAATTGTGTAAAAGAAAGTTTTGTCTTCTATCAGAATACATATGTTTCGAAATAGAAAAGCTTCTTTCAACATTCAAAGATGTAATTGGTGCATTTTTTAAGTTTTGCAATACATTCTAAACTAAAATTAAAGTCTAAATCGTTTATTGTTTCACTTTCCAAAATTTTCTTAACTTTCTTCAATTTCAAATACCCCGCATTTTTATTTATCACTTTTTTAAATTTATCGTATATGGAATTACCTATTGTACCCTTAACCTTCTTACATAGCATATCAAATTCGTCTACTATTTCGACTGATTCCGAGAGCGACATCCCTTGCGTTTCTAGTTTACGAATGGAACTTGAAACAAAGCTATAATTTGACTTAATATACAAAAAGTGTTGTAGCAATTCTGTTGATGTTACTATCTTTTTACAGTTTTCTAGAACAATGCAGTCAGCAGTGATTTCAAGAATTACATTTTTTATTCCTTCAAAATTTTCGGCGAAAAAAATTGCAGCCTCTAACCATGTACCCCATCTCGTAATAATCGGTTCAGGAGGCAACTTAACACCGGGAAGTCGCTCCTTATAAATTGGATTCGTAAAGGTGCTTTTAAAAATACTTTTTTGACATTGCTAATTAAATCATTAATCAAAGGGAATTGATTCCTAATGTTGTCGGCTACACGATTGAACCCATGAGCTAAACAAGTGATATGAATAATGTTACTATAAAAAATTTTAAAATTTTGCGCGGCTTTCATCATGTATGATGCAGCGTCGGACAACATTAGTAAAATTTTTTCACAAGGTATACTTTCAGGTAAAAAGGAATTTGATAAACCTTCTTGAACGAATTGGACAATTGTCACATTATTTGTTTTTTTGAAGTTCCTTACAATAAATTAAATATGATTACCTATAATATCTTCATGAAGAATTCCTTAACAAATGGGCAATATAACGGTACACTTATCCGACTTCATCTACCATGATATAATAAAATATTCCCTACCAATTGTTGAATTTCTGCTATTGTTTGCTGGTAACAAGATGTGACATAATTTTTTTCGTAAGGTACTTTCGTCAGGTATATTATGTTTGCAATATTTTTGTAGAAATGATTTTCAAATTAACATTGTTTAATCTTTATAATGGTATGTTAGATGAATTTCACAAAATCACACAAATTCTTCGAATATATACTATCCACCGTGAGGAATCTCCTCATGTTTACTCACCATATTTTAGATACCCCTGATAATAAAATACAGGTGGATGCAATTTACACGGATTACAGCAAAGCGTTCGACAAAATATAACACCTAATTCTTATGATTAAATTGTTAAGGTTGGGTTTGCGGGTGGCTATTCTTCGGTGGCTGCAATCTTACATATCTAACAGGTCTGATTTCGTTAAGTTAGATAGCTGTACATTTATAGGACGGTGGCTATCACATCAGGTGTTCCACAGGGGTCCCATTTGGGTCCTTTACTTTTTAGCCTGCATATCAGTGATATATCCGAGGGTTTCAAAAACTCGTTTCGCCCTACAACTTTGATCATCACATTTTTTTCGTATTTCCAAAAATTATCGAGATATTTTCCAAAAATAAAAATTTGTCATTTCAATCGACTATATTTCGGCAAATATTAACAATAGAGAAAAAAGTTTCAAATAAAAAAGAAGGGAAATTTGTTGTTCTGCAAAAAAGGTCCTCACAATTTTTAACGTAAAACTCCCTAATTTCGGAGATATTTGCGAAAAGGCGTTTTTCAAGATGGCGGCTAACGTTCGCGGTTTCGGACGACACAAACTTGGTTTTATACTTAGGGGACACCCTCTGACATAATCCAATCGAAAAATCAATTATCGGGATTTTTTGCGGAGCGAATGTCTAAAAATCCTGGACTAATTCTCTACCGCACAGTTTTAACTGTGCATTTGGAGCAGTCAGTGTTCTAACTAAATCTCGTCGACAGAGCGTGAAAGAGTATCAGCAAGTAGAGTTGAAAGCCACGGCACGGAAAAGTGTCTTTAAAACTTTCTGTTCGTCAGCGAATTATCGCACCGAGTCTCACTTCTTAAGAAGCGGAAGTGGCACACGCTAAACGGAATTACAGTAGATCGTCACGTGATATTTATAGACATGCGAGCCATTTCTGTAGGTGCGTAAATAATTTAAGTGGTATATAGCTTATAAAACATATGTTGGCAAAAATGTATAGGTACATATAAGAGTTTATCTATTGTGTACGTTGACAGATTAATTAATTGAAAACGATAATAATTCGATGGGCTTTTGATGATCGGGTATGAAAGACACATTTTATAGAAAGCCAGATACTGTCATGTTTGATGTTATACTAATTATTATATTATTTTTTATTGCTGTGTGATATACACATCAACGGAAAAATACAATTGTGGAGCTCGCGGGCAAGTCCTGCTAAATCCTAAAGTCAAACTAATGGAAAATCGCAAAAAAAACATATTGCAAATAAAATATGATTGAACGGTTTACTGCTTTTTCCTTCGTATTTTGCTGACCGTTAAGGATTGTTTTTGACAATTTTCGCTGAATTTTTTTCTAACTCTTATTTTAAAAAAAATATTTTTTTTTGGATTTAGTGTGTTTTGGTTTAAATATGGAATAATTACGCACATTTTGTATATAAAAAAAGATACTATTTCCTCAATCCTTTATTAATAAAAGATATAAGTACTGTGTATTTTACTATAAAACACTCTTTCAGGAAAATCTTTCCACTAGATATGCATTCTCTTCTGCGAGGCAATCGCAAGGTTTAGATGTCTCACTCCCCATATTGTTGGTTGGATGCCTAAGTAATAAATCATTGTATCAAGTCAAGTTTTCGTCATTCCTCCAATCGTTTCCAAAGCGCTTAGTTAATAGATTTCCCAAAGATTTTTTCTTTTTCTCAGGTATGCCCCGTTCACGAGCAAGTACCTTTTCTTTCAAGTCTGATTGCAGTATCCCTCTGGACCGTGGTTTTGTTAATGTCGTATATTTTTCCGTACCACTTCTGAACCTAAAGTGCTGAAAACCACACACAGAAACGTTTCCAGTAGTAGCTTTTTTCAAGCTGATCACTAGAGACCGGATTATATGCAAAGAAAAACTGGAATATATGCATCGATTTTTGAGAAAATATGCATAAACCTGGGGCATATATGCAAAAAAATTCCGACAATATGCAAATTCTTTACATAAAATAAATAAGAGCAGAAATTTAAACATTAACTTTATTGCACAAAATTTTTTCACAACATATTTCTAAAACAATTTATAATTAAATGTTTTTCAAAATTGTGTAAAAGAAAGTTTTGTCTTCTATCAGAATATATATGTTTCGAAATAGAAAAGCTTCTTTCAACTTCCACAGATGTAATTGGTGCATTTTTTAACTTTGCAATACATTCTAAACTAAAATTAAAGTCGAAATCGTTTACTGTTTCACCTTCCAAAATTTTCTCAACTTTCTTCAATTTCAAATACCCCGGATTTTTATTTATCACTTTTTTAAATTTATCGTATATAGAATGACCTATTGTACCCTCCACCTTCTTACATAGCATATCAAATTCGTCTACTATTTCGACTGATTCCGAGAGCGACATCCCTTGCGTTTCTAGTTTACGAATGGAACTTGAAACAAAGCTATAATTTGACTTAATATACAAAAGGTTTTGTAGCAATTCTGTTAATGTTACTATCTTTTTACAGTTTTCTAGAGCAATGCAGTCAGCAATGATTTCTAGAATTACATTTTTTATTCCTTCAAAATTATCGGCGAAAAAAGTTGCAGCCTCTAACCATGTACCCCATCTCGCAATAATCGGTTCAGGAGGCAACTTAACACCGAGAAGTCGCTCCTTATAAAATTGGATTCGTAAATTCGTAAAGGTGCTTTTAAAAATACTTTTTTGACATTGCTAATTAAATCATTAATCAAAGGGAATTGATTCCTAATGTCTTCGGCTACACGATTGGACTCATGAGCTAAACAAGTGGTATGAATAATGTTACTATAAAAAAATTTTAAATTTTGCGCGGCTTTTATCATGTATGGTGCAGCGTCGGATAACATTAGCAAATTTTTTTCACAATGTATACTTCCAGGTAAAAAGAAATTTGATAAACCTTCTTGAACGAATTGGGCAATTGTCACATCATTCGTTTTTTGAAGTTCTTTACAATAAATTAAATATGATTTACCTACAATATCTTCATGAAGAATTCCTATTAAGAAATGGGCAATATAACGGCCACACTTATCCGTACTATCATCTACCATGATACAAATAAAATTATTCCCTACCAATTGTTGAATTTCTGCTATTGTTTGCTGGTAACAAGATGTGACTTAATTTTTTCGTAAGGTACTTTCGTTAGGTGTATTATGTTTGCAATATTTTTGCAGAAATGATTTCAAATTAACATTGTTCAATCTTGCTAATGATATGTTAGACGAAATTAATGCGTTACACAGATCCGTATTATACTCTTCTTGTTCTGAGTTGCAGTCAAGTTGATGCTACACATTGACGTATAGATTGCTGCACACATACGGGTCGCTTTAGTTTTTCACATTTTCCAATATGTGACGGAGTTTTAGCGTGTTGATCAATCAAGTATTTTCTCTCAGAAGACACCTACAACAACAATTGTCATTTTATATCAGAAGTTAAAGAATTTAAAAACAATTGTAAAGCTTTTAGTAAAATTAAACTTACCAGTTTACTGCAGACTCGACAAAATATTTTGTCGCCATCCTTTACCAGTTCAGGATATGGCTTAATCCATAAAGAAATTTTGTTCGCGATACTCATTGTATGTACGTACAGTATTTAAAAACGTAACACAATTACATGCTGTTTCGCTCAAAGATATTCAATGAATGAATAGCTTATTTGGGAATTAATAATAATAAAACGTATTTACCACATCCCTTCTGCTAGGCGAAATTAAACACGTGCAGTTCTTGGAAAAAAGTATTAGAGAAACCAATGTAAAAGATTTATCGTTCTGAGAATTGTCGGTTGTCGATCTACAATAGGAATGACTAGGAATTTTTACTAATAGAAAGCATAAGAAAAAGCTTAAATATGCAATATATGCAACTTTTGTAAAAATATGCAGAGAAATGCCTAAATATGCAATATATACAATCACTAATTACCGCTAATTAACTGCAATTAGTGTAATACGTCTACATATAGACTATAATTAAAGATATGCAAAAAATAAAATATATGCACTTTGCATATAATCCGGTCTCTAATCATAATAAACGTTTTCTTTTATAAATCATAGTGTACCTGAATCCACCACTTTGTATGTGCTTAGCCCTCAGCTTTTACATATTCCATTTTATATTAAAGAGTGTTCTCCACGGATGTTGTTGCAAAACCCACAGAACACAATTTATTTATTATTAACTGGCGAATAGATGGTAAAAAACCGAACGATACACATTTATTCGTGTACGAATGCATTATTAAACATTTTCGAAAGGACTACGCGTGGATTATACCACATTAAAAAGTCAGTACGAAGGAACTCCAGCTTCTACACGGTGATATTTCTTTATTAATGCTTGGGCGAATCGCGTCTATCATCATTCTTTCCCATAAAGCGAAGTATCGCCATCTGACGGCGTTTGTTTTCGTAGGATTATGTACTACATTTTTCCTTGTCCGATAACTGTAGACGGGTTCCCTTGAATGATGGATAAACTTCAATGTCGTCATTTTTCAATCGATCGTATGCAGGCAAACACGAAATTTTTCATTCGCTTTGAGTAATGCGTCAGTATCATCATAATGTGTTGCCTTAACCAATTACATACAGCAACAAAATAAATCTCCAGGAAAGAAATGCATCCTAGAATAAATACAATCATTATAAATTAACTTGCTTTCAGGGTTTACATACGTAAATATATAAGATATAAGCAGTTACACTCATGTACCAAGGCGCTCATTACTTGTTAAATACACGATCTCACGAAGGTCCGTGGTGGATATAAACTTTGAAAACTTGTTAGCTACATTACAGGAGCCCTTACCAAAGGCTAGAATCTTCCGCCACTATAAACACTAGTTAATTAAAACAAGGTTACTTGCAAGTGGTGTACACCACTATTTTCGGGTTTAGCAGGTTAAAACTTAAACTACTAAATTTACACCCTTTAGGCATGTACATATTAATAACAAAGATGTTTCATTAAGGATGTGGACGAAGTATATTGCCAAGATGACGCGTGTGAATTTTTTCGTGAGATAATCGGTAATCTACTGCAAGTATTCGATGATCAGAGGTGTTGGGCATTGAGGAACAATTTTTAATTCAAATTACTGCTATTTTAATCAAATTTCTATCAATTATTCTTTATTCTATAGCAGGTTAATGTTGAATGAAGTGATCGGGGGTATCCTTTGCATAAAAGAATATAAGGATAAGAAGAAATAAAGAATTTGAATGCAACGTTTTTAAATTTGTTTACACCAAATAAATCGTTATTCAAATAATTTATTACTGAAATAAAATTAGTTTCAGGAATAATTAGATGTTCAGTTTCCATTGTCCTAGCGTGTTTTTATGTGTATTGAAAACGTGTTTTGCGTTTTTTTTCTCATCTCTTACAGTAGGTTTTTGTGAATGCGTTGGTGCTGGATTTGTCACTTCTACGTTGATGTATTTAAATAACAAAACACACAAACCCTTTTTTTGTAATTTCATATATTTACATAGTAAGATATTTACAAATGTATTGGCGCTTGAAATGTCGGAACAGAACTGCCTATTACAATATGGTTTTGAACTAGTAGTCCCTTATTACACTGACCATTTTCCCTTGGTGGTGTTACAAAAGTGATTGCGTGTGGTGTACAAAGGAACTCTAGTGGTCGTAAATTACAAATGAAGAGGGTGTCTGAGAGAATAAAGAAAGAATCGAAAAAGGGAAAGATGTCTTCACTATTAACTTCTTAGAACTGAAGGAACCTAAATCTAAATATGGGGACGTAACAAAAATAAACTACGAAGTCGGGTTAGACAAAACAAATGTATATAATTCTGTTCTAAACACTAACTGATCGCTATTATAATGATAACAGCTCTATCTAATTCTCACTACAATTAAAAGGTGCATCATTGTCCACTTGATCATCCGAGAGAGGATTTAGATACAACAGACTAACATACTCTTTTTTTGATTTTTTAGTTTCTTACGTAATAGTAAAATATAAGTGTATCAACGTCCCGTCATCTTCTTCTAACCGACTCACAGAGAGCATCTGCTTTTCAAGTTGAGCTTCAGGTCACCAGCAGTAGCAGCAGCCCTGAAGATGTCCCTTGCGAGTGTGGACGAAACGTCGGTCCGAAGAAGATCCACAATACGGTTCCAGCCCGGAAACCCAGCAAAAATTCTTTCAAGTTGTAACTAGCTGGTGCAAATACAGTGTATATGTGTAGCATCACCGTCAGACATAATGTTCAGTCGGCAGCATGTTGGCCGGAGATTTGCCCCACCACTCAATATTGTCACGAGCCGCCACTGTAGAAATATATAAATATTACTACTCATTGATTTATAAGGGGTAGAATGACTAACGTCCATATAAGCTTTTAGCCATCTAGTGAAGAGGGATTCTATTTTCAAATACCATTAAAAGCAGAAGGATAGGTATCTCGATTTAAAGAATAAAAGTTTACATTATTAATATACACTAAAGTTTGATGGTGCTTTCATTACAATAATATGTACAATCGATATAAATAAAAGAAAATAAATTCCATCTTGCCATATTTAATCCTTAAATCGCGATTTTAATAATGACCCTTAGCAATAAATGAGGTGATAAATTACTGCAAGCTGAGCTAAATTGATTTAAAGCTTTGTAAAATTAATAAAATGTGAGAGGAGCAGAGGAGAGGGTAGCCGGAGATTGGCCCCACCACTCAATGCTGTCACGAGCCGCTACTGTAGAAATATATATATATTACTACTCATTGATTTATAAGGCGTGGAATTACTAATGTCCGTATAAGCTTTTAGCCGTCTAGTGAAAAGCGATTGTATTTTCAAATACCATTAAAAGCAGAAGGACAGGTATCTCGATTTAAAGAATAAAAGTTTACATTATTAATATACACTAAAGTTTGATGGTGTTTTCATTACAATAATATGTACAATCGATATAAATAAAAAAAAAAAATTCCATCTTGCCATATTTAATCCTTAAATCGCGATTTTAATAATGACCCTTAGCAATAAATGAGGTGATAAATTACTGCAAGCTGAGCTAAATTGATTTAAAGCTTTGTAAAATTAATAAAATGTGAGAGGAGCAGAGGAGAGGGTAGCCGGAGATTGGCCCCACCACTCAATGCTGTCACGAGCCGCTACTGTAGAAATATATATATATTACTACTCATTGATTTATAAGGCGTGGAATTACTAATGTCCGTATAAGCTTTTAGCCGTCTAGTGAAAAGCGATTGTATTTTCAAATACCATTAAAAGCAGAAGGACAGGTATCTCGATTTAAAGAATAAAAGTTTACATTATTAATATACACTAAAGTTTGATGGTGTTTTCATTACAATAATATGTACAATCGATATAAATAAAAAAAAAAAAAATTCCATCTTGCCATATTTAATCCTTAAATCGCGATTTTAATAATGACCCTTAGCAATAAATGAGGTGATAAATTACTGCAAGCTGAGCTAAATTGATTTAAAGCTTTGTAAAATTAATAAAATGTGAGAGGAGCAGAGGAGAGGGTAGCCGGAGATTGGCCCCACCACTCAATGCTGTCACGAGCCGCTACTGTAGAAATATATATATATTACTACTCATTGATTTATAAGGCGTGGAATTACTAATGTCCGTATAAGCTTTTAGCCGTCTAGTGAAAAGCGATTGTATTTTCAAATACCATTAAAAGCAGAAGGACAGGTATCTCGATTTAAAGAATAAAAGTTTACATTATTAATATACACTAAAGTTTGATGGTGTTTTCATTACAATAATATGTACAATCCATATAAATAAAAGAAAATAAATTCGATCTTGCCATATTTAATCCTTAAATCGCGATTTTAATAATGACCCTTAGCAATAAATGAGGTGATAAATTACTGCAAGCTGAGCTAAATTGATTTAAAGCTTTGTAAATTAATAAAATGTGGAGAGGAGCAGAAGGAGAGGGTGCCCGAAGATTGGCCCCACCACTCAATATTGTCACGAGCCGCCACTGTAGAAATATATAAACATTACTACTCATTGATTTTATAAGGGGTGGAATTACTAACGTCCATATAAGCTTTTAGCCATCTAGTGAAGAGGGATTGTATTTTTAAATACCTTTAAAAGCAGAAGGATCGGTATCTCGATTTAAAGAATAAAAGTTTACATTATTAATATACACTAAAGTTTGATAGTGCTTTCATTATAATAATATGTAGGTATATTGCATTTCACAAAAATTATGATGGAAAAAGTACGTCAAAAAAGATTAGAAAACGACTTCAATTTCCTAGATGGGATCTAAAACCATAAAAATCAACATAGAACCTCAAAAAAAAACGAGGGCAGAAGGCGCGATCCTTATCGCGTTGGACATTCCAAGACTGCCGAAAGCCGCAAAACCCAGAAATAACCATTCATTTCCATCCATCCCGCGAAGTGTATTAGATTTAATCTGAGCTACGCTTGTAGTAGTTTCGGTCGGCCGTCGTTCTGGCGTATATAAATCGCAGTCGTAAAACTTTCATCGCTTTACGGGGCGTTTAAGGCGGCCGAGCTTTTTCGCTCCGGTTCCCCGTTTTTTTCTCTTCAAACGAGACGCTCGGCGTTTTCAATTAAGATTTCGGAGCCCGGCAGAATTTAATTAACATTATCAAATCTGATTCTTGTTGTCGTTTCGCGCTCGTTCCCGCGAATTTTGTCTATCGTAATTCGTTTGGGTGGGGGCTCTGGTGACTCCGTTTTTGTTTTATGATTATTTTATTTATCCAAATTTATTGGAATCTTATAAATAGGGACCGGACTAAAAGACACTAAAAAAAGAAAACAGTAAGAGATAAACTATAACTAACAGCTTCTTGCGGGTTTCGCCGTGTCTCAAAACTTTCGCTCGACGTTTCGCTGTTCATACTGACAGATTCTTCAGCTTCACTGAACTGATTCTGCATGGTCCGACATTCTTCTTATATACACCCCTGGTGCAATCCAACCGTGTAGTTCCGCCTCCATTGACCGGGAGCGGGTTTCGTAGGTAGGCTCTTCCACGTGTTGGCTAAGGGGGTACCCTTCTTCTCTGTAAACGGTTTTATTTCTTCTCTATTTCTATGGCTTTCCCTGATGAGTCTTTTCCCGTAGTTCTTGGTGGTAGTTATTACTTTTATCATTCTTGAAATCCATTTTGTGTCCGGTGTCGTGCATGTGTCTGCACCGCTGATTGCTCAGTCCTTCTTAATCTTTGCGTCCCTCTCGTGTTCTTTTATTCTATGTCGATGGCTCTTCCTGTTGTCCGACGTAGCACTGTCCGCAATTGGCATGTTATCTTGTAAGATACCTTCCTGTGCGGGCCCCTTGGATATCCTATCCTTTGCAGTCGGTAGATACTGCTGGATCGACGTTGCAGTCCCGAAGCGTACTTGTACGTTACGTTTCTTCAAAATTCGGCCCACTTTACCGGAAAAAGATGAATGAACTACTTGACGAGAACACCTACAAGGAAATAAGAAAAGATCCAACGGAGAAATCACAAAAACAGTAAGGAGAACATAAAGATTTTATCGATACCTAAAGAGATGCAGAACAGATTGCTAACCAAGAGCCGCTAGACCACCCAGCTGTATGGAATACCAAAAATACATAAAGAAGGATGCACATAAGACGATCGTAAGCAACATTGGATCAACCGACCTACAATTTGTCGAAATATTTAGCCAACTTACTAAAGCCATATACCGGACAAACTGCAACGTATGTGAAGAATTCGAAACATTTCGTGGATATTCTGTCTACGCTAAAGACTGAACCTACAGACATTTTAGTAAGTTTCGACATTATATCGCTATTCACTAAAATACCCACGGAGGACGCACTGGCCTTACTTTCCAGAACTTGGACTACAAGAAGACATCATTGAATTAGTGAAACTGTGCTTATCCACGACATACTTTTTGTATGAAGGAAAATACTACGAGCAGAAGAACGGAACAGCAATGGGAAGTCCTTTATCACCTGTAATAGCCAACTTGTTTATGGAAGCATTTGAAGAAGAAGCCCTAAGTTCCAGCGATACGAAACCCAAGTGTTGGCTGCGATATGTTGACGATACTTTTGTAATATGGCAACACGGAAAGAAAACTACAACAGTTCTTGAACACATAAACTCACAGCACCCAGCCATCAAGTTTACCATGGAGAAAGAACAAAATGGAAAATCTCCCTTTCCTGATGTTATGGTTAAGAAAACAAAAGAGGAATGCTACAGCACGTATATTTAGAAAGAAGACGCACATCGATAGATATCTGCATGCAAGATCTCACCATCATCCAATGCAGAAGAAGACATTAATACAAACATTGCTATCCAGAGCCGAAACCATCAGTGACGAACAACATCTTACCAGTGAAAAGATACATTTGGAGAAAGCACTAAAGAAGAATGGTTACACTGACATCGACATAAGGAGAGCCACTAAGAAGAAGACGACACTGGAGACAATTACAGAACCACGAAGAGGGATGGCGTGTTTACCTTACATAGCAGGAGTCACCGAAAAAGTAGGCCGAATTTTGAAGAAACGTAACGTACAAGTACGCTTCGGGGACTGCAACGTCGATCCAGCAGTATCTACCGACCGCAAAGGATAAGATACCCAAGAAGCGCACAGAAGGTATCTACAAGATAACATGCCAATGCGGACAGTGCTACGTCGGACAAACACGAAGAGCCATCGACATAAGAATAAAAGAGCCTACTACGAACCGTCACGGTCAATGGAGTGGAAACTACACGGTTGGATGCACCAGGGGCGTATATAAGAAGAATGTCGGACCATGTAGAATCGGTTCTGTTATCCTGAAGAAGCTGTTAGTATGAACAGCGAAACGTCGAGCGAAAGTTTTGATCCACGGCGAAACCCGCAAGAAGCTGTTAGTTATAGTTACACCGGCCGTGAAAGCCTACGCAGTGTTAGTAAGAGATAAAATTTTGACGAAAAAAGAAATTATTAAAAATTAGAACACCAACACAAAAATTACCAAATTAACAACCTTTAAATTTCACTACATATGTCATGGTTTGAAATACTTGTCCATTATTTTGAAGACACAGTCGAACTCTACGCTTCATTTCTCAAAACCGTTTACGAAGAGTTGTGGTGTTATGTCGGCACAGGAATCTCTAATAGCATTGCGAAGCTCTTCGATTGTGTGATGTCTGGTCTTAAAAATTGTATTAAATAAAGTACTTACGAATTTCTTAAAGAAACTAATTATTTTATACAAAGTCGGTACAAGTTACAGATAAAGTACTAGTAGATTTACGTCAAAAGTGTATTACAAGACTGTAAATCATCACGTCATGATGTACTAAACTTATAATAACAAAGTTTTCTAGCCTATAGTAGCAAATACTAGTGAAGTAGTAGAAATCATTAAAAATAAGTTGGATGTACTCTGCACCATGTATAGAGTAACAAAATCTGAAGAAGTCCTAAAATTATACGAAAACTGCAAGCTAGAATAATCACGGACAATAAAGAATGCAAAAAAAAGAGAAAAATCAGGAGTATATAACACGCGCAGATAATAAACAGAAAGCTATTTGGGACGTAATTAGAAAAGAGAGTAGAAAGAAAAGTGGAGGCAACTCAAGGACACACGAGCTCGCAGCGGGTGAATTTAATGAATATTTTGCGTCAGTTGGAGCTCAAACTGCAGCAGACCTGCAAAAACAAATAATACAAGAGACACGGTAACGACACTCTTAAACAACTACACCAAGAGCTGTTACAACACTTGTTACCTATTTGACACATCTGTGACCGAAATAGTGAAAATAGTTAAACAAATGAAAAGCAAGAACATTTACGGTATGACAGTGGCTGTACTAAAAGAAATAGTAACAGTATTGGCGCAACCTTTAACATGTATAATAAATACATGTTTTAAAGAAGGAGTATTTCCACATGAGCTGAAACTGGCTAAAGTCGTTCCGGTGCATAAAAAGGGCAATACTAAAGACGTAAAGAACTACAGACCTATAACTGTACTTCCTGTTATTTCGAGGATCATTGAGAAAATAATTAAAAATAGCATAGTAGATTGCCTTGAAAAACATAACTTACTAACAGAGTCACAGCATGGGTATAGAACAGAAAGATCTACAGTTACGGCCCTATTGGAGTTGGTGGAGAACATCTTCGCGGCGAGGGATAACAATGAGTCTGCAAAAATAATGGCATGTGACCTAAGTAAAGCTTTCGACTGCGTCTCCCACGATATATTATTGCAAAAACTTTGGCACTATGGAATCAGAGGAAGAGCGTATGATATCCTAACATCGTATATGGATCATAGAGAACAAAGGGTTTGGTGGCAGAGTACTGTATCTGACTTAAGATCTATCAATGTTGGAGTACCACAAGGATCCATATTAGGTCCTTTGTTATTTACTGTTTACGTAAACGATATGCCAAATAACATCTTCCGCAGCAAAACTATCATTTATGCTGACGACACCTCTATACTTACAAGAGGCACGAAGTATGATATGGAAAACATAAGGAAGGACGCACTAACTCCTACTCACCAATACAATATATGATGTAGATGATTTCTTAAGCATTAATTATTCATAAGTATTTTAATATATTTGTTTTGTTTATTGTTAATGACATGTCATGCAAATATTGATGACTAAGTAAATGAACATGAATAATGTGCTGTATGCTGTGTATTGAAGGTACCAAAGAAAATGCAAAATGAATATTAAAAATGAAAATTAAGTTAGCTAGCTCAACGGATAAAAAAAAACTGGGCGCAAAAGAACAATTAAACTCAGGGTTACTCACGCAAATTAAAACTTGAACGAAAAATAAAATGGGGGTGAAAGAAAACTGACTTTCTTTAATTACTCCAAAAATTGAAAAGGTTTAATCAAAAATAAAAGAACAGAATTTAGAATGACGTGAATTACAATTAAAAATTTATTATATAAAAAAAAAGAAAAAAAAATTGTTAATTACAATTATGCAGAAAACAAAAACCCTGGACTGAGAGTTTTGGCTTAAATCAAAAAATGCTTGGAATCTAAATTTACAAAAGGACAATGCTAAATCCTTTGACAAAACAAAAATGTAAAATAGTTCAGGAAGATAGTCTTTTTATAATCAATCAATTCACGTGGTTTCAAAATTAAACAAACTAAATTAAACGTGGACAATTCAAGTAAATTAATAATAGAAAAACTTACATACAAGCACAATGCTTCTATTCACCCAACCCGAGGTGATTAATAAATAATTACAAATCAGCAAAATTTAAAAAAAAAACGAAAAATTAACTCTTTAAACTAAATATATCTTCCAGAACTAAAATAATAAATGATCTTATATCTAAATTGTGTACACAAGAATATAATAATAATTTTATTATTAAACGAGTTCGGTGATGGACGAAATAAAACAAAATTAACGAAACAAATCTTTAAATAAAAATGAAATACCAAAATGGCAGCTAACAATATAAAAATTTACATCTACTTACACGGGCATCTTTCAGGGAACTGGCCTCACAGGGTTAAACAATCGCATACATATAAAATTCTACAGCTGCGTGCGCTACGCCTCGCACAATGATCATAGAAGGAGAAAACTTCTAAGAAGGACATGAGCTACATGAGCAAACGCTAACAAATTTAAAAGTGAAATTAATTTAAACAACCTGAACATTCAAATAAATAAATTAAACAATCAAATCAATAACTAACTCTTATACAAAATAAAATATCTGAGAAAACTTTCCCGAAATATTGATAAAGGCAAATCGAAAACCGGGGTGCCAAGCCACAGCAATACGTTAAAGATATTCTCTAAGTGCAGAAATTGCCGTGAAGATGGCAGTCCTCCTATTTTACTATAATAACTTTCCATACTCGATATAAGTTTTCTACATGGCAGACATAGTTATCAATTTAGTGAATCTTCACAATCCGTAGTCATTCTCAACATTTACTAGTATTTAACGTTCACTGCGACATCGACATTACTTGAGCCAATCCGTAATGAACTGTTTAATTTGGAAAATTTTAGCCGAAATAGAGCAAATAAAAGGAAATTCAATAAAATCAAATCAATCATCTCTATATGCTCTATGCAACGTATAAATATCAAAATCGCAAACGCACATCCTGTTTTTATTGGTTCCCGATATGAATTTTCTTGCTCGCCGTGAAGTGGGGCAAAAATGCCATCATTTAACAGGAATCAACATACGAAGCGCCGAGCACAGATGTCTGCTCTTACATAAACCGTGTTCCTCCTCCGCACGGAATCATCTCCTATTTAGGTAATACGTTGCATCGTATCTATGTATATGTCAGATATGTCTCTAGAATCCAATATAGTAGAATACATATATGGAGCTTTATCGCAGACATCTGATAGTCCAGCCAGAAGAGCACAAACGGCAGATAGCTACGTTCCAATGCAAAATCGATAGGTAATTTATAGTTTTAGAAAGAGTAAGAAGATACATAGTCCTTCTCCAATACACTTTTCGTTAGTTTTCCCTGCATTCACGAGAAATAACCCGATCGCTTCGATTAGCCATTTAAACTAAACGAATAAATCTTTTCCGTCAATTTGAAGGCTGTCAGAACTTCTTCCGACCTCGATGTAATAGAAAATCTTAAAGAAACATCTCTAGTAGATCCATAAAGCATGTCCCATTACATATTAAATAATAATAATTTATGCCTTGGCATCCCCAACAGCTTTCACCAATTATAAGGGCATCGACCCAGTCATGAGTTATTATTGCGCCTGCGCCCGTATAGCGACTTAAGATGTTCGTCTCTCAGCATTCGCTAAGGAACAAGGAAAACCATGAAAAGCTCACTCTGAGACCAGTCCGTCAGACTTGAACCGAGGACCCCGCGACTGATAGCCAAGCGTGGAAGTCATTAGAACATCAGTTGGGCATAAATTAAGGAAGAAAATTTTGTGAAACCTAAAACTATTGCTAGGTTTCCAGTATCTATAAAAGATGTTTCCGAGTATTTCGGAAGAACAACTAACAGAAGGGACCTTTGTGGGCTCCTGAATCCGTAAAGCAAAATCATGTTTGCTTAAGTAGATATTAAAGAAATATGAAGGGAAACTCGAACAGGATAAATACATAAATTGAATGTCTACTTACCAGTTTCAACAAAATCCGGCACTAGACACTATTTAGACACAAATTTTTCACAGCAATTACTGTTTACTTCAACAGAAACGCTTTTATATTTCAATATCGAATTTTGGCCAGCTAGATCGGCGATATACCCCACTGTACGCTGTAGAAATTTAATCGCTTCCTCTAACTTTCCCAAAACTGTCCCTTAATAAAAGTCGTACCATAACTTTGTCTGGTTGTATTATTCCAGTGCTCTTTATGTTTTTTTTTTGACCCTACTTCTTACCTCCTATGTGTTTTTAGACATTCCTAGAATAAGTTCTGAGCCTACATATGAAGCATATAATCCATTTCTTACTAAATCATCGGCTTTTTCGTCTCCTTCGATTGTTGAATGTCAGGGAATCCATAGCAAAGTGACTTTATTACGGTCTGTAAGGCTATTCAGCTCCTCAATACATACCCAAACAGTCTTGATTATATCTTGGGCTACACAGGTGATAGGCTGTCTGTAGCAATATAGATCCGCTTCATAAGCCCTCTAATTGATTTCAGATGCATAATGCAACATTGCATATGCCTCTGCCTGAAAGACCGTGGCATCCCAAGTAGTACATTTAGTTGCGATTACCACTGCTATAGACACAACTGCTTCATTATAGTCAATGTTACGTAATTTTTACTACAATTATCAATTTTGAAGGAATATCTACTTAGACGACATATCTATAGTTGCAGTTACGTCGTGGCCACCAAATAAATTGCTTTAGGGGTTTTATTACTTTATGGTGCTATACTTCATTTACTATAACAGACGAGGTACATCATTACTTGCAAATTCGGGCCATGTAATACCATATTATTAAAATAACCAACTAACATATAACTTATTCATGTTCAATTAAAGATACTATATTGGTGCCTACTGCTTTTCAAATTGCATGCTTGTCACATCTTCCCAATGTATTCCCACCAATTAGTTATTGCTGTCAACTGTCAAAGGGTTATATTCCGCATTTGCAGTAAAGTGTGGGAATTGCGTTTATACTTGGTATATATTTATTTAAAATAAGTAGTTATTACAACTGAACCATATCGAAACCATTGTGTAAACAATCGAAGGAGTTAATAGTTTCGTTAATCGTGTATTTCGACGCAGAACGCGAGAACAACGGGCCATTACTCCCGTTAACTTTAGTGCGAGGAGTATAAAATCCATATATTTTTAATGTCATATTCTTTACAGTATTTCGCTTTTAGAGAGTAATAAGTGTTCCAAACATTCATGTTGCAAACATAAGCAAAATTTCATCCATGAGTAAACAAGGAATTACATCCACTAACCCAAAACGAAAATGCATACGAAATAAATGTTGTAAAAATTGATTATTCTACTCATTGTCAATGTGCTATTGGAAACACAATTTATGACTTGTACGAAAACAGTGAGTATATACAAATATTGTTTACAGAAGTGGTTCTTCCACATACATTTTCAGACTAACATAACACATTAAACAGTTTGAACAGTGCTCTTAAAGAAAAGACATTTCTATGGTTGAAACACATTGTTGTGGTAGATATTGTTTGTTCTCAAAGAAAAGAAAGTTTGTTACGAAACGATGGATGAAATATGGCAGATCGTAGGGTGCATATAATTGTATAAAACGGATTGAATTCAATTAGTCTGGAAATTTGACGTAACAACGTGTGCAACATATTGGAAATGAAATTCAGAAGTAGTAAATCAGAGAGATTGGTTTGGATAGAGAAGAAACTTGCGTACTAATCGTTACTGTGAATGACGTTGCAGTCCCGAAGCGTACTTGTACGTTACGTTTCTTCAAAATTCGGCCTACTTTTTCGGTGACTCCTATGTAAGGTAAACACGCCATCCCTCTTCGTGGTTCTGTAATTGTCTCCAGTGTCGTCTTCTTCTTAGTGGCTCTCCTTATGTCGATGTCAGTGTAACCATTCTTCTTTAGTGCTTTCTCCAAATGTATCTTTTCACTGGTAAGATGTTGTTCGTCACTGATGGTTTCGGCTCTTGATAGCAAAGTTTGTATTAATGTCTTCTTCTGCATGGGATGATGGTGAGATCTTGCATGCAGATATCTATCGGTGTGCGTCTTCTTTCTAAATTCTGCGTGCTGTAGTATTAAGAAGGACCGAGCAATCAGCGGTGGCAGAACACATGCACGACACCGGACACAAAATGGATTTCAAGAATGTAAAAGTAATAACTACCACGATAATGGTTCCGATTAAATTTATTGTACTCACTTGTGCCTTTTTGTTATTTTTTCTACTGCTATCATGATTAACATACTTTAAATCCTGATTTTCAATCATCACTAATATTAACGGTAAATGTTATTTTTAAGAGTTTGTTTATTCGCCTGTGAAAAGTGTTTGACAGTTAAATAACCTAACGGTTTGTTTACGTTTTGACGAACAGAAAATTTGCAACACGGTCGTGACGTCATAGCAAACTGGCTCACGTAGTACCTCGTCTGTTATAATAAATGAACTATAATAAAATAGTTATTGTTGCGTCATTCTTACTTGAGCCATTCAAAAGTTAATTCGTGCACATAATTGGATGGAAGACAACTAAAGCATAGGTCCCAGTCCTTACGACATTTTACTTTAAAAAAGATTTCATATTTTCTATTCAAGAATTACCTTCGTTTCTTTTTCTCATTACAACAACTGACAATCTAATTTATTCTCGGCTTATACAAATTCATCTTTCCACTTGCTGAACAAACTCGCATGCCGCAAAATTTAAAAAAAATTTACCGTTAGTTTGAGATTACATAAAAGTTACCCGGCCTGGATCGATGCAAAAGGATCAGACCTTCCTCTGGTAGAAACCCGGATTGTTTAGTGTTGTCAGGAAAGAGGGAGTTTTCATAGAATTTTTAAACGAAGAGTGGTACGGAGAAAATGAGAAACAAGAGAGAAAAGGTTCGCCCCTGAACGAAGGTTTTCTATATGTACTTGTAAACAGGAGATGAGCTACTCGCTTTTCACTATAAATGTTTAAACACTGCGACTGGCACGTGTTGGCTTTACAATTGAGTGAGATGTTTATGGTACAAAAGTAGGTTGCTTACTACAAAATCTAATAATTCTCTTTATTATTTTCTTTTTACTTTGTTGGATATCTGTCTGGCGTCTGTACAGTCATACAAAGATTTTTTTTATTTACATTCGAAACAATAGTTATTCTTTTCCTCGAAGCAACTGTATCTTTCAATAGATAAGCAATTTTGTATATTTCCGTGTCCTAATTAATTCCTTGCGTGATCAAAAAACAATGCTATATTGGTGTTCATTATAGCACTGTTTCTGGTATCTTTAAATTTGAGGTTGGCACATTCCGCAACCGTCACCTTCCATAAGTTACATATGGCTGGAGGCTGGCAACTTTGCAATTCAAACAGTGTTATAATGTAACCCATTATAGCGCTGTTTTCAGTGTCATTTTAATTTTTGGGGGTTTGTACCATGTTAGTACGTTTTTATTATTGATGCCACTTTATTCGTTCGAACGGGTACACCGTAAACATGTTTTTTGCAATTAGTGCCGTAACCATACCATTTATTCTACTAGTGCCGTAATAGGGTCTATTACAGCACTAGTTGCGTAATAGAAATGGAACATTTAAGCAGATTTATTTTAAGTTGGTCACATTGCAACAGAAATGGAGATGTCAATATGACATTTTGTATGCAAGTTCGAGGTTATTATATTAAAATTCATTGTAAGATTTGATATTTTTAATTAATCTTTGAAATAGTACAACTATTATAAACATTTATATTAACGTTTGAATTATCTTTCGAAGTGATAGTGATACCGTGTGCAGTAGAAACATTCTGTTGAAAATTATCGTTCTCTGCGATAGTGATATTGCTTCTGTTGGAGTACTCAAACTGTGAACCATTCCCAGAAGTTCCAGGTAGATTCACATTATTTTCCTGTGCAAACATATTTCCAACATCAATTTTATTTTTCATAGAAGAGGCAACGTAACCTTCAGCAACAGCCGTGCTTTTTCCAGCCACCTAATCGTTTTATAGTTAAAATATCACCTCCAGTATTTGCTATATGTGTCGCACTGGATCTTCTAAAACAATGTTCTGTATAAAGATGAGATCTGGTAAATGAAGAAACTGGCAATTTGTTTGGAACATTTCCATGGTGTTAATACCGATAGGGCTATTAATTAAGCAGCCATGACGATAAGTTAGAAAAAACGTTTGTGAGTAACTGTTTTAGGCCGCAGATTATTATTTTTTTATAAGTTCGATGCAGTTTACATCAGTCACTGCGAATATTCTGGGTACATTGTTTTTTGTTTTAGGTATGTTGACTATAATGGAATCGGAATTGTATTGAAGATCTTCCACACATATATTAATTAATTCTTCTCGCCTACAGGCTCCATTATATCCTATTATCAAAATAACCTAGAATATAAAGAATTTTCAAAAATGTAACGAAATAAAATCAACACTAACCTTTATAGCTAAGTATATTTTATCATCGGCTTGTTTCAAAAATCTATGAATATCTTCTTCTTCTAAAATTTTAGATTTTTTTGTTTGATAACATTTAGATAGCCGTTTTAATAATGCTTGAAGTTTCATATATTTTGATATATCACATTTCTATGTACATTTAAACACGATCTTAACATCGAATAAATCGACCATAATGATGACGATTTATAATCTTTACGTAGCATTTCAAAATAAGCAAGTAAGACGTTCTCAGAAATATGAAGAATTTCCTTTTCTTTGTACCATTTTTCAAAATTTTTGTATCGCTTTTGATACATAGTGTACGATTGCTCCGGAAGTAAATTATTAATGGTTTTTTCAGCAATTTGCCGTATTTCAGGCGGAGTGCATGAAAAAGTTGTAGAACTCATATTAAATATTATAGTATAGTTACTTTAGTAATATAATATATAACAAATTTCAAAAATGTGTCAATTTTAAATTAACTTGTCAATTTAAATCTTGTGCCAAACCAAGGTGACAACTGGTGACAACCGCCACAAAATTTCCCTAGATTATCAAATTTTTCTCGTTTTGCGTTTACAAAAAGAGAAATTTTAAAACTAATTGCAAAAAATAGCATAAAAGCATAGCATTCAGTTAAGAAACTCGTGGCCACGCCACTCGTTTCTTAAACTCTGAATTCGTACTTTGAAACGTCAAAATGAAACTTGTCTTTTAATATACTATTATGTCAATCTCATTATGATGGCAACAATTGTGATTTCTTTAATACAATTAAACGACACGTGCGTAAAATTGCGTAGGGGAAGGTGGGAACACTAAGTTTTAGAACACTGCATCAGGATTACAAATTGATATGCAAGGATAAGTAGGCTTGTTGTAACCTTTGAACATTTACATGCTGATGGATGTATTTACAATTTTTCGATGGGGACTCCCCTAATGTTGTGAGAAAATTTTGAAAAGAAATATGTAAATACACCATCTTGCCACACCATGGGGGCAAGGTAGGTTCCCATTCCAAGAATGGGTTATAGCATAAATCTGGGTAATATGTAAAAAAAATGATCTTATTCTTAAAAAAATGCAGGAACAAAGCTAAAACTCTTTAAAGCGGTGTAACGGAACGGGTTTTCTTACTTGGAAACCTTTGGAGGATGGTCAGCCCAAATTTAATTGAGCATGACCTAGCCTCGTTTACAGGTAACCCCTCCTGCCCTTTTGACAGGCGAGCCACTGCTGGGAAACAAACTTTTTGTTCGGTAGCGAATGGTTTTAGTAATTTTAGCCAAAGATGTTTCCCAACTGTGTTTTCCACCGTCAGTCGAAGCAGGGCCGTTAGTTAGCCTAATGATTGTCGACTTACCTTTCTCGTCGGCTTTCTCTTACAAAATTGTCTTCCTCTCCGGGTCTTTACTGAGGGTTCAAACTGAACTCCTTTTAAAATGACGAAATAATAGAACGACTTATATTTTTACAATTATATATTGAGTATTTTAAGACATTAAAAAAACAACTCACAAACTACACAATTAAATAAAATAACAAGTGAACAAAAATGAACAAAACACAATTTTGTTTTAACGAATTCTTTTTGTGACAATTAAGTTAAGCTAACAATCTACGAGTTTAATAAAGTATCAAGCAAATGACAAAACAAAACACAACTATTTAGATGAATTTTTCAGGCTTTACTTAACAATGTTGATTAACTTAAATTCTAGTAATTCTTATTTTCAAATTATTTATTAAGGGAGAGAGAGAGAGAGAGAGAGAGAGCGAACAAGTTACGGTTTTCACGTAATTGCTTTGGTTAGTTTTAAGCAGAAATTTTGAACATCTTACCAGCCGATGTGGGAAAAATAATTCTTCTCGTAATCCAAATTTTAAGGCACAAAACTTTACACAACACCCACAAAAATTTAAGCCAAGAAAAGGGGGGTAATTTTCATGAATTTTATCACAAAACAAAAACACCTCTCGAGGAGAGCTTGTGCTTCCTGTTCTCGAATTTTAAGCGTATTTTGATTGCAAAAACTAAGATGAGAAGTTTTAATTTTAAGATTTGGAAACGCCCGATACGAAGGGGACGCGTGCTTTTACTTTAGCTGTAACGAAGACCACGGATTAATTAATTGAAAACAGCCATGTTAAGGGTTTTTACAAACTTTAATTGTGACGTCATTTCGCACCGATAACTAGTTTCGCTTCTCTTTACAGGAGGGCGCAAGTATGACCGAAGGCGTTATTTTTCTGACTTTCAGACGTCCTACTTGAGAGGAACGTGGGAATTGCTGAACGGCAAATGTAACATACAATAAACAAAGAGGCAGATAACATACAAAGTAATACCATATTACTTTAATTACGCGAGTCTTTAAACGAAAATAGATTATTGTTTCCTGATAGGTAGACGCTACTCAGCAAATGCCACGGTACCTTTCAACTACGTATTAATAAAATGAATTTAAATTCTTGCATTATTATCCCCAATTTTTCAGACCATTGATACGCAAGGTTTCTCAAATCTTGAATTGTTAATCTTGAGAGACCCAATTCCATTTTTTCAAATATGTAACTAGCTGTGTCTCATCTTCTAGGGAAGAAAGTGTTTTTTTTAGCCTAATGATTTTTTAGGTTGGAGAGGTGCAGCAAGCTGAAGCGCTTCTTCCACTTTTCTTTCTAGAATTGTTTGCGGTACCTCATACTCATTCTATTCTCTTCTGTACCAACGACAAGCCTGTTTCAAGTAATGAAACAATTTGATTCTATATTTAAATATCCAACCACATCCAATCATAACGGACCAGAGTGAAGAGTAAGATAGTGATGTCCCCATGTTGCCCCATACCAATAGCCCCATCTTGCCTCTTGAAGACATTTTCTGATCATGTTATAATAACATATTAAATATTTTAAATAAACAAATAACGCACTATACACGCACTTAACAAAATTTTAAGACTTATTTAGAAATTAATGTCTTTGGTTTAAATCCTTTCTGTGAGTATACACTGAAGAAGATAAAAGAATGCAGTAACAATGGATAGACAAGACGATCTGCATTCACGCTCTATTAAATCATGAATATTCAAACGGAACTATCAACCCAGACAACACTGCAGTTATATTTCAGTATAAAACGAGCAAAAGCATCGGTGGCAGGGATTTAGATTAAATATTCCAATTCCCTGCTTCCTAGAACGTTGTATCCACAATACCTGCAGGAATTAGGTATTGATCTACTGCAACGTAGTATGTACCTACCTAATGCATCTCATTTCGATGATGAAATGAATTCCATTTCGACGAACAATACAGAAATGTTTGCGAGTAATTATCAAACAAAAAATTATTGATCGAAAATATTTAAACCATTTTTTTTTACATAAAAATATGAATATTGCGCATTCGTAAAATGTAACTAAACATCATATTATTTAAATGCATTATATTTTAAATATTCAACATTAAAAAAGAACAAGTGGAACATACAATAACCGAAACTTCCTAATTTTTGTACGAGAATACTTTTTAGAAAAAGCTTCTTGATTAATGAACGCGTTTTGTTTCAGGTCGGGTAATGGATTAGTAAGTAAAATCGAGCAGTGAGGGAAGTTATGCCTCATCTGGGGGCGTCCTTTCCGGAATCGTTGAGCATGGCTTTGGACGAACAGCAGAAACTTATAAATACGGGTAGGTGGTAGACAGATATTTCATCCTTAAAGGATCAGGTAATCCGTCGTTCTAAATCTGACGCACCTGTTACAAAGATTATAATACTTATACTTTTAGAGTTTATAAATGTAGACTTCAGTATTCCTGCAAATCATCCTCAAATGACTTCATTGGGCTGTACCTATTATGAAAAACATTTTTTTACAGAATTATAACTTATTTTGAAATATAGTTTAAGACATCTTTTGATTTTTTTTATTTATAACTCCATCCTTATTTCAATAAATCATGTTACAGAAATTGAGATAATGTTATCAAAAAAATTAAAATTTTAATTCTTAGCATCAACATTGCAGTTTTTCTCGATGAATTTTTTGGACTACTTATACAGTGTGTTTCCGGATGGACTGAACAAGAGGGAAAAATAATTTAGAATTTAACGCAAAAATGTCATTCTTTATAAAAAAAATTTGCTTGCCCCAAAACCACCAATTCTGGAACAATAATTTAAATATTCTTTTTAGCAACTGAGAAAAACACAAAAATTTAAGCACAACAGTTTTTTAAGTTTCATGTTATATTTCATGATAACCTAATAAGTAGAGACCGGATTATATGCAAAGAAAAAACTGGAATATATGCGCATGTATATGCATCGATTTTTATATGCTCCAGGACAATATGCAAAATTTTTACATAAAATAAATAAGAGCAGAAATTTAAACATTAACTTTATTGCACAAATTTTTTTCACAATATATTTTTAAAACAATTTATAATTAAATGTTTTTCAAAATTGTGTAAAAGAAAGTTTTGTCTTCTATCAGAATACATATGTTTCGAAATAAAAAAGCTTCTTTCAGATTTCATAGATGTAATTAGTGCATTTTTTAACTTTGCAATACATTCTAAACTAAAATTAAAGTCGAAATCGTTTACTGTTTCACCTTCCAAAATGCTCTTAACTTTCTTCAATTTCAAATATCCCGCATTTTTATTTATCACATTTTTAAATTTATCGTATATAGAATTACCTATTGTACCATTAACCTTCTTACATAGCATATCAAATTCGTCTACTATTTCGACTGATTCCGAGAGCGACATCCCTTGCGTTTCTAGTTTACGAATGGAACTTGAAACAAAGCTATAATTTGACTTAATATACAAAAGGTTTTGTAGCAATTCTGTTGATGTTACTATCTTTTTACAGTTTTCTAGAGTAATGCAGTCAGCAGTGATTTCAAGAATTACATTTTTAATTTCTTCAAAATTATCGGCGAAAAAAATTGCAGCCCCTAACCATGTACCCCATCTCGTAATAATCGGTTCAGGAAGCAACTGAACACCGGGAAGTCGCTCCTTATAAAATTGGATTCGTAAAGGTGCTTTTAAAAATACTTTTTTGACATTGCTAATTAAATCATTAATCAAAGGAAATTGATTCCTAATGTCTTCGGCTACACGATTGAACCTATGAGCTAAACCAGTGGTATGAATAATGTTGCTGTAAAAAAAATTTAAATTTTGCGCGGCTTTTATCATGTATGGTGCAGCGTCGGACAACATTTTTTCACAAGGTATACTTCCAGGTAAAAAGAAATTTAGGCTTTTACAAGTTGAGCAAAAACTATTTTTTTTTCAGGTAAAGTAGCTTTTCTGTATAGCAGTACGCCCAAGTGTTATTAAGAAAACTTGTTTCGAATAAAAAGTTATTTAGTTATGCAAAACTTCAGAAAAATCGGCCTGCTTTGATTTTGTCAATTTGGCCTTAGCCTCAAACCCACCTGAAACAGTATTTTTTTTTAAATTTTGGATGACAAATCAGGACTTTCCTTCTTCTCGGATAACGCCTATAACTTTTTGTTCCGAACAACCTTCTTTTTTAGCAATATATTGGTGCAATGTGAACGGAAAAAGTACTTTACTTGAGGTAAAATTGACAAAATCAAAGTATCTATTAAGAAGTAATCTTTCTTAAATTTTGCAAAATTTCATAACTTTTCATTCCGAACAATTTTTCTTTATAATGTTTTGGCATACTTACTGCTAACAGAAAAGGTAGGCACGTTACCTGAAGCTAAAATAGTTTTCGCTCAACTGTCACAGCCTGCTTGATTAAAAAAAGAAATCAAAAGTAAAGTAAAAGTTAAAAGCAGGACTTATTTTCATTTTCCAAATATAAAATTCCTGGTTCCCAATGGTGAACAAAACACCCCATTATGGGGTTACACCGCTTCCTATCTATGAAGGCTTTCCAGACGCATTTTTTGGGTGGATCTGCTCTAATCTTCAATTTTATCCATAATCTGCCTTCATATGTTTCTTTAATACTCTTAGAAATTGTATTTTTTGCTTTTTGATACGATTTTCCGACTCCAAATTAGCTGCTCAAATAGATTTTTTTTTCTCTAAATGCTCAGAATGCTTTTTTCTTTGGGAATATGGTCTAATGTTACAAAACCTGGCTGATAAAAAAAAATACTTCTGCCAAATTTTTTTTATTTTTTAAAAAACCTTATGGTTCGTTTTGTTCTGTAGTTCTAACTACGTTTTCTTGCACCATATTGATAGGTAGATCAAGAGATGAAAAAATGATACCGAAATCATGCAGTTTTCCCTATAGACGAGACACATGAATGAATATGAATGAACAATTTTCTCAAACACCCACTTTGCTTATCGTTCCAGGAGGTCGATCACAGCTCTCTGTCAGCATCGTAGAAGTGGGGGGCACACCACAGCCCAGTCCATTGTCAGACAGGAGTTCGCAGCAACTGCTGGAGACCCCACTAGATTCAGGTAGATATTTAATTTGCAAATTGAAACCCATAAAAAGACATTTTATGTGAGTGCTGCTAATAAAGAGTCCACTCGAAAATGCAAACTTCAGAAACAACTTTCAACATTTTTACGTCGCGCTATATTTGCACACGATAAAATATTAAATTTCCAGTTCCAGAGACGTCGTTATGTCAAGGGGTGAATGCCGCCTCCCTTCTATTAGAAAGTCCGCCGAAATGGGGCGAGGCTGCCCGATACGCGTCCAGACAACATCGTAAAATAGCGGGCAGGGCGACATTTCAAGGACAGGTGTATAATTTTTTGGAGCGGCCAGATAATTGGAAGTGCTTCGTCTATCATATCGTAGTGTGAGTAGATTCCTCCTGTTTACCGCTTTTAGTGAATGTATTAGTGGCAATTACGTAAATTTCGTCGTTTGTATCCACGGAGTTACCATTTATTATAGTAATCTAATAGGTATAGAATGACAGCGACATTTATCTGTCAGAGTAAATTATGGGATATGTCGAATTCACGTAAACAAATGAGAAGAATACATTTATGGTACATGGAACTAATATGTTATAGTCGTGTATAATTGCGGAGATAATCGAAATAATTTGTTAAAAAGCGATTAGGTATAATCTTATATCCCTAATAATATACTGAGCCTGACTTGGGTCAGGTTATTTTGAGTACAGTGTACATATTGTTTTCAATTCAGTGTCAGATAATATTACCGACACAAAGTTGATTATATAAATGAATAAAATGTAAAAGAAACAAGACTTCACTTCTTTGAGAATTTTTACAGTAGCAACCATAATTTTCTATTTTTTTTTAATATGTTAGATCATAACTAGTAACACAAAAATACAAATTGGCCTTCGAATATTGGTTTTTCTTGAATGGTTCATAACTAATATAAAGAATAGCGCAGCATTAAATAAATATATTTTTTTATTATACAAATAAAACCTAAAAAGAATATCTTGCATCAGCCACTTTATTCAATAGCTCTTACCGACATGTAAGATTATATTGAAAGTTGAATCGGTCAACTGTAGGAAATTCCGGGTTCTCTTTACCTGCCGTTATTGTCTTTTTTTTCTAAAACTGATGAAGGGAATTTAGTTGAGATAGACATAGGGTTTTGCACGATATTGAAACGACCCAACTATATTATGAATATATTTAGTAATTATCTGTTCGCCAGAAATCACCAGATCATAAAATGCATAAATGAAGGAAACATACAGTTTTCGTATTATAATAATAATGTAGATATGCTCCAGATTTAATTTATTTATAATGCATTCATAATTGCATGATGAACACTAATATAAATTAGTACAGTAGTATAAATATATGATTTATTAAAAAAGGTGTTTAAATAAAAGTATATGTAATATAGTTCCATAGAAACTTTGAACTAATCCGATTAAATATTTCGGTTTGTTATTGCATTATAATTGGGCTAATAATTCCTCCGGTTTGTAATGCGGCACGTTCTTCGAACCAAAATAGTTCCAAGTGATTTAAGACAAGAAGGTGCAATTTACTTATTACTGACGTCACCTTCTATTAGAACACATAATTTATACATGTGTTTTGTTTTTATGTACTATTCATGTATTATTTCTTATTGCGATTAGATAAATGTATTTCATATTGATATTCAAATATTTTTTTTATGTTTACGTTACATTGCTTTATTTTGGAATAAAAGTAACTTTTTTAGAATAAAAATTTCGGTTTTACAAAAAAAAAAGATGTAAGTGCCGTATTATAAAAATATATATGTAACATACATTATTTTCATAAGCTTACTAATATTATATCTTTATTGTGCTTTAAAAGATATATTTCGTATTACGCTTCAATAATTTCTTCTTCTTTCTCTTAAGTTTTTAAACAACAAATAAGAACATAATATCCATTACTCATGTAGTAAACACGTGCATTGGCACGTGCAGCGTTGAATAACCCGACCCTTTTCGACAAAAAAGGATCTGTTAGGTAAATTGGCCCATATACGGCGCGGCATGATAAAACAGTTGCCCAGTATATTACTTCCCGATTTCGCACTTATACCAGTTAACTCGAGATTCACTAGGTTTTATTGGTGCTGGACTCATTACTTTATTTTTAGATAGTACGTACTAGCATAGTAACATAACCTTCTAAATTTGCTCAATTGTGTCGATATGAAACTAAAATAACATTTGCTACAAGCCAATTATCAAAAGTTTACATCAATTCGGCAACTACTATTACAGTTTCAATTTTTTTAAATGCATATATACAATACATGTACACAAAATCAATGATTATTATTATATATAAATAAAATTATTTCTCAACTTTAATAATTCTAAGAAGTTTAGATAATGATTAGTGATAAAAACTGAATATAGGGCTGCATAAAAACGGAGTTTTTTTTAACGTTAAAAATAGCACGGTTTGATACAAAGAAAATTATTTAATTAAGTTTAGATAATGATTAGTGATAAAAATTGAATATAGTCCTGCATAAAAGCGGAGTTTTTTTTTAATATTAACAATAGCACGGTTTGATACAAAGAAAATTATTTAAACTACTAACTAATTGAAACACAGTCTGTCAGGTTTCGCCAATTGCAGCGATATAAAAAAATATTTCCATATTTTTGTAAGTTAATTCAACTAAGAGTTTACATCCAACTAGTATTATAGCTAGTATTATAGCTTCAACTTTGTTAATACGACCTTGTAAATTCCAAAAAATAGGTTTTCTTTTTACTAATTTTTCTATACTTAGTAAAAAAAAAAACGATTTCTTAATTTTATTTTACAATTTCTTAATATTATTGTTTAAAAGTTTTTATAAAATAGATAAATAATACAAATAATACACTCGCTGTTTTCCTTTTTTTTTGATATTTTATTTGTCAATGCTTAAAACATAATAGTTTTTAATAAGAAATGGTTACGAATAAAAATCATAAGTTTACAATTCTGTTGAACTTTTAAAAATTAAAAGTTCAGAAAAATTTCCTAAATACAGCCCTGCACAATTTCATTTAATATTTTTCCATTAACATTTTGTTTTCACAAAAAAAAATATATCAAACAACAGTAATACAAACCGAATACATTTTACCATAAAACATAACAACCCTTCCTTGTTCTTATTTTGAATATATTTGTAAATATCAAAAGAAGATAGCATAGTTTGAACATTCACCAAAATTACCAACTGAGTACTGCTCTGGATATAATGGATTTTTCTTTATTAATTTAAAAAATCGTATGGATTTCGAAAAAAAGTACATTCTTCTTTATTTACTTTGAGTTTATAAGAAAATTTCCAATTTTTGACTATATTTTTTGTAACAATGACAAAATCACCCATTATTTATCAAGTTTTTGACATTAACCAATCGTCGATAAAAAAAAAAAAATATGATCAAAATTAATAATTTCCTTATAAATTAAAGTAAATAGAGAATTATGTTTATTTATGATACTATGCTACTTTTAGTATCAACAAATAAAATATTTAAAACAAAAACAATATCACAATGCTTTTATTTAGAAGCATACTTTGCTTAGCAATTCCTTAAACAGTATATTAAAACCAAAAATAGTTTGTATCACTAGACCAGAAACTACTGTTTTGCGAGTAGAAGTACGGTGGTTTGTGAATTTTGCAAAAGAAATTTTTTGACGCTAAGCAATTGACAGCACAGGTTGACACAAATATTATATACTTTAGTATTTTGACATTTCCGAGAATAAGTTTTTTCTGCAATGTTCTTGATACCTATGATACCTGTCTATCATAATAACTGTAATGGAGACACCAGTTCATGTTAGTAAGGTTGCACAGCAGCTGAATGACAGTTTATTACACATTTGTCATGTCGAATATAATGTAGTATGCCTAAACCTTTAGTGATATTTTTGCCGGCCTGGTTTAAAGTATTGCACAATGAGTATTTCTGGATGGAGGCCCAAAAACTATATTGTTATCGCAGATCCAAGATAGAGATCATCTTACAAAATGCAGTGAACCATTTAAAAAAAAAATGACTCAGTAAATAATATATTAAATTAATTAAATCCCTTTTTAAAGGCCGAAACGCTAATAACATATTCAGGCGTATAATTCTGAATATGTCAGCTCATGCTAAGTAAATTTATAGCAATATTATTTTTCTTATATTTTCAAACTTGTGCAAATATATGAAATTTCAAACTTCCCCCTATCAATTAAGAAATTCGATAGAAGTTGACATCCACAATTTGCAGGAATAGCAGGTGATCTAATGCCGCAGAAAAAAACAATGTAATGGTTATATGTACATGGCTGGACGTACCAAAATTAAAAACTATAAAACCTTTTACGGTTTTTAAATTAAAACTGCTTTTAAGAAAAAAAATAATTCCTTGTATAAAAAAGAAAGCGACTTTGTATGTAAATTAGCTCTAATATAACAATGTGAAAATTTATAGAACATCCCTTGTAATTTTCTTCATTATAATTAAGCTAATGCGAAGTATGGAAGCTTCTTAGAAGTAACTAGGTACTTATCATAACGAACTCCATTTCCTTAATAATAGAGTGAATCCAAATGCATGACAGATATTAAGTGCTAAACTTACGAATTGTAAAGTAACTTTGCATGTCTAACTTAACAACTATGAGTTAGTTAGCCCAAACGTGATAAACAATCACGAGAAACTAATTTTGAATGTGTTTGAATGCATTAATGTTACAAGTTAATTATTTGAAATATATCCATATATAGCTCAAGTAATTTGAAATATTTCACGGATATGAATCAATATCCTACGAAATAACCTTACATTTAAAATAATATTAAAATATAATCATTTAAATACAATTTATAACAATGTCAAGGTCGTATGATATTTCAAGATTATAATTAGGCACTATTATGCAGAAAACCGCATTATAGTCTGAACTAAATAAAACATTTATGTATTCATTCCATGGAAGCTGTTAAATTTAGCAACCACAGTTATTCTCTATTTTACCATTATAATCTAACTATTTAAGTATCGCACCGCATAGCTATCATCGATTCAATGTGAATTATTTATCTCGGCGTGGACAATGACAGTAACGGATAAAATCAATTTTAATCTAATAAGTCGGCGATTGTATTTGAATGAAAAAAAAAGAATGACCTACCTCAACTTATTCCACGAGTGACGTTGGCGCCATCTATCAACAGCGGGCTTTATCGGAGGACTTATTACAGGATATCGGAATCTAAAAAGAAGATATGCTTCAATTAATGGAAAAACAGGCAACAATAAATTAATATGTAGTTCAGTTCGTTATAAAAATGTTATATTCTTTCGTTCTATGACATTACAGCTTTTTAAATGTCGACATTTTTATAATTTCAAAATTTAATCGATAAAGTGGCGTAGAAATCTGCTTTGTGCGTAGTAGCTGAACTATGGCGTGTAGATGGCGACAAAAACGACTTTGGTATACTTCGTTCGCATTCATTGAGT